>VSMD01086279.1:0-59249 GCA_008750895.1 Mirza zaza
TTAATTTCTTTCTATTTTTTTTTTTATAGTAGAGACGGGGTCTCGCTCAGGCTGGTTTTGAACTCCTGACCTTGAGCAATCCGCCTGCCTCGGCCTCCCAGAGTGCTAGGATTACAGGCGTGAGCCACCGCGCCCGGCCTCTTATGGAGATTTTCAAAGCAACATACTTTGGTAGGCCAGTTTTAAAAGGTCTTTGGGGATAAACATTTGAGTTACAAAGAGACCACCAAAGCTGTCATTATAGCTCTTTAGCATACCACTGCCAGTAAACAAGAATGACTTTCCATAACTCATAATGCAAATCTATAAGTAGAAGCTTTATTTTTAAGAGTGAAATTGTCACAGTGTCCAATCATAGTATTTGGCTGAGGAGTATGAATCACTGGCAAATCAAATGTTTAAATTAACAAAATTATAATATTTTAGTAATTATAGTATTGATATTGATAAATTTAAATTTTCATAGATACATTAATTTTTGCTTGATGTATCAAGTTAAACTTATGACTTTACATTAAATGTGAGGAAAGTTACATCTTAAAGATAGCCACCCAGCTGCCTATCTTAGAAACTTCAACACATGGGTAAAGATTTATTTTATTTGCCTGGAAAGAATAAAATTTTATAAATCATTATGTGTAAAACTTTACAAAGTCAAATATTGACCAACATATGATTATATGTCTGAGAGTTGAATTTCTTAAATAAATATTTGAAAATGGAAAAAAATTCCATAGCCAAATTAACTCAAGAAATAGCTCTACATTAGCTTGTAATAATACTTACCTGCTTTTCTAAAAATTCAGTCACTTTCAGGAATGAATTCTTTCAGTATATAAAGTTGCTTGAGTGATGACAGCTGAAAGTTGACAGTGGAAAACCATACAGCACAGATTCCAACATAGTCCTGTATTAAAGATCGCCAGCATATCTTCTTGTACCTTCTTCCATCCCTAATTGACTTTGTTACTGTCCATTCCTCTGGATAGTCAAAGACATAGAAATTAACTTGGATAATGTTGTCTTTTTGGAAACTATTGCTAAACAGGTGTACTGATAAGAGCAAAGTCCTCTTGGCCTGGTATAACTTGAGCTTACAGTGGTAGCTAGAAGGACATGCATGTTCATCTTAAAGATGAGGAAATGGAGGCCCAGAGAGGTGAGCTCAGTGTTACAGAGCTGTATTGGTGACAGTCTTCAGTGGAACCCGAGGGTTCCACTTCCCTGTTCACCACACTGCGCTGGCCCTTCAGCTCTATGACCCTCAGGGCCCTCAGAGGGGATTGCAGGCTGAGCCCCCTCCTGCCCTCCACCTGTCCTCCACGTATCAACAACACGGCAGTCAGTGGAGCGTCACGCTGAACTGATCCTTGGTTACTGATGAAAACAGAGATGTTTCACTTGGATTTATTGACCTGTATAAACCATGACTTTATATTCTGGGTTTTCTGGAACAAGCTCAATTTCAGATAACTGTATTCTTTCCAATAGAGGCAATTGTTAGTATATAGAACTAAATAGAATATAATATTTGTTAATTTATAACTGAATCAGAATACACTCTCAAATCAGAACAAATCTTCTGTCAGGTTATCCATCTTTACTTTTGTGTAAGCATATGTGATTTTCTAAATGTCTTCCCTCTGTGTGCCATTCACTGTGCTAGGCTCTTTACCTCAGTCTTCTTATTTAGTCTTCACCAACTGTCTTATCAAATAAGCAGTGCTATTATTCACATTTTACAGATGACGAATCAGAGGCTTGGAGTGCTCACAGGGCTTTCTCATTGGCAGTGAGTTTATATAGCTAGTAAGATGTAGCTCAGGTTTAGCCTGGGTCAACCTGAGCCCTTAACCAATGCTCTTCCTGTGACCACACAAAGTTGATTGTCAGTGTTGTATGTAAAGGTAGAAATAGAAAACAAGAAAATAAAAGAAACTCTTTACTTAAAAATATTCTGGCGTAGGTTCCACGTATATGGAAATGGTTAATACATTGTTTAATAAAGTATATATTTGAGAGTTAAAACCACTGGGAGAAAAAAAAAGAAAAATTTGTATTTTATTTTTAAAAATGTATTTAATATTTAATTTTTGGGGATATATAATAGTTGTATATATTTATAGGGTACATATCATGTTTTGATACAGACATATCAAATCAGGGTAATTGGAGTATCTATCACCTTAAGCATTTATGATTTCTTTGTGTTAGGGACATTCCAATTCTACTCTTTTAGTTATTTTGAAGTGTACCATAACTTATTGCTGTCTGTAGTCACTTCGTTGTGCTATCAAATATTGTTCATTCTGTCTGACTATACTTTTGTTCCCATTAATGATTCCCACTCTATCCCCACCTCCCCACTACCCTTCCTAGCCTCTGGTAACATCATTCTACTCTCTGTCTCCATGAGATTAATTGTTTTAATAGTTAGCTTCCACATATGAGTGAGAACTTGTAAGATTTTTCTGTGCTTGGCTTATTTCACTTAACATAATGTTCTCCAGTTTCATCCATGTCGTTGCAAATAACAGTATTTCATTCCTCCTTATGGCTGAATAGTATTCCATCATGCATATGTACCACAATTTCTTTATCCATTCATCCACTGGTGGACACTTAGGTTGATTCCAAATCTTGGCTATTGTGAATAATGCTGCAATAAACATGGGGTGAAGATATCTGAGAAAAGAAAAATTTTTATAAGAGACATGGTCTTAGGATCCATTGAAGGAATCAAAATGGCATGTTACATCAGAAAAATAGAGAAAAAGAAGGCAAAAATACATAAAAAGATCTTCAAGCCTTCTTCCTTTTCTCAAAGACCTTCTTCCTGATATAATATTACTTATATCCCATGTTTAAGATTTTCTTGCTGTGCTCATGGCATAAGATTCCATTTTCTAGATTCCTCTGGAAATTTTGCTTACATGGAAAATCCAGTTTTCCAGCTATGTCCAAATAATGAAGCATTATCATACATATATACATACATACAGCCCCCCCCCACACACTCTGACTTAAAAATAATAAATATCCTCCCCTTAAAATAAGTATAAGACAGAAGTATTCAGATTGTCTTATTAAAATTCTGATGTGATTGATTTCTCTGCCTTAGTTTCTCCATCTGAAGATAAAGTTACTTTTCTTTAGCATTTTTCTGATTTATTTCAGAGAAAATCCAGAAGAATTGCTGAAGGGTATGCCACCTTGATACTCCTGGGTGTTAGGAATTGTAAAGATACAAAGTATTATCAGTTGGCTATATCTCTTCTCAATTTCCATTCACTTACTGAGAAAGTTCAAATTGACAAGGATGTGGGTGTTACCATATCATAGGGGGGGAAAACTGGCCAGAGGATCATAAAAGGAAATGAGCCATGTATGTAGAAGGAGAAAGGGTTTCCAGTGACTTTCCAGGGAAATGAATGTCATAGCTACATTAACATCCTCATCGTTGACCTGAAACAGAGGGAAAAGAGCAAGTTAATTAAACTCTCAGATGATGCTAAATGGAGAGGTGTTTGATACAAAATACCAATGAGGAATAAGATGAAATTCAAGAGGGTCCCTAGAGATTGTTAGAGACTGGAAATAGCAAAAAACAATTAAGGTTAAAAATCCAAGCAAATGTATATAGAGAAGGAGCAATTTTAAATACTGATATTAGATAAGCTAGAATTAGAATGCAATATTAATAAAAGAGCCCCAAGGTGGATATTAAGCAGAAAATTAGATATAAGCTCGAAATGTGATATAGCTAAAATGCTACTGTATTTAGGACCTTTGTATTCAGATTCTGCATAAAGGATCAGATAAGCACTCTTTGCAATGAGAGCTCATTTTTGATTACAGATTAATTCAGAGAAGACTTAAATCTAGATAAAACAAAGTAGTAAGAAAAACACTGGTCTTGGTCATATGTGTGCAAATACCCCTGCAGCCCAGGGAGATCCAGTGCTAGCCAGCTACAAGCTATAGCAGAAGCTCCTTTCCCTCAAACCATCTACCTTACCTGTCTGAAGAGCACAAGGTTCTTCAGAGTCACCACCTTCAGTTAGGTTGCGATTCCAACGTTCCCATTCAGTTGCCCATTGATCACCTGGGAATGAATCTGGAAATGAATTTGTTTGAAAAATGTTAGCAACCATGTGGCAGAAAGCAGGACTCTGAGTCGAGGGGCAGGACAGCCGAGTGTGTGGCCTGGGCGCTGCACAAGGTCAGAAGGGCAAGGTCAGGCTGGATAGTGTAGTTGAGGGCCTGGGGAGACCGGGTGCCTGGGAGAGTCATGTCTAGAAGGAAAGTGATTAAGGAGGAGGAAGTTAGTGAGAATCACCTGAAATGTTTCCTGATTCACATAAGAAAGCAAAGTGACTATGGCCACAGTTATGTATTTTCTACAGTCCCATGGATACAACAAAGCAAAACCACGTGAATAACTAGCTTCATCTCAGCAGCTCATTCCTCACATAAATGCTAATAGCTTTCCAAGGGCTTTATGTCAGGGCCAGTATATCACTCACTGGATAGATTCATAATTTGGGCACTAAAAAAAAGTTGCATTGGACTTAATACCTGACATGTGTTTCCCTCTGGATGAAAAGAAGTTCCGGGGGTTGATTTTACAAATCTTGTGTTGGTTTATGTCTGCCAAGGGAAATTCATAATGAGTTAATTCTGCTCGATGAATTTTTGCCCTTATAAAATTATTTTAATGCCAAACATTGCCTGTTTCTAATTATTGTACCACAGGTATTTATTTCCAATCTGGTACATACGTAGTTTGAGCTTCTTAGCATAACTTACAGTGAATTAATGACTTGTTATTTATTGCTTAGCCACTCTGCAGAAGTGATTTATAGGGCTCTGCTATGCACGGGCGGTTACTTTGCAGTCTCTGTGCAGGCTGTCTCATCAATATCATTAAATGAATTCACAGTGACACAGCTCAGCTACTGTAGTTTTTGATATGAGGGATAACCGAACATAAATCAGGAGTTATGTTTAATTCATAAGATGTACCAATCTCTCATGTAGGCGTGAGTTAGGTTAGGGATGTCACAAATGTGTTTTACAGTACCTCTTGTGATTAAACCCACGCCCTTCCGTGTGACTTTATGCACCAGATGAAAATAATAGGTTGCTCTACACTATGCTGTGTTTCAGATTCATGCAATTTATTTTTATTTACACGTGATTGGCTTCTATTATTGCCCCACAAGTGGGGCATATTTTGGAAAGTAACCCTGAGAGAGAGATAATGAAAGAACAGTTATGTCAAATTTGTCATTCTCATATATTCTTTAAGTAGTTAAATAAGAAGCAGTAGTGACTATTTTTGAAAATACTTTTTGCATAAGATTTTTAAAAATTTAATAATTGAACATTAATGCCAATTCAAAATAATTTTTATTTTAAACCTTAAAATTTCTTTTCACTAATAACTTTTAAAGTGCTTAACTAACTATGGGAGAACGGACCTGGTTATCTTTCCTTGTTTGTCCAGTCCAAAGAAAAAGGAAAATATTACAGCTTAATATACAATAAAAAAAGTCAGTTCTTTGCTTGTTTGGAAGTAAAAAACTATACAGAAAAAGAAATCAAGATATATTCATATGCCAGTTTCCTTAAAAAGGGGGAGGAAAAAAACTACTCTATCAAGAGAATTTTTCTGGTGTTGTTATCATTGCTACAATGACCAGTATTTATTCTTTGAAGCAAACACTGTGCAAGTGCACTGTAATCCATGCAGAAGAGGTGAGGTTTTTTTTTTTTTTTTTTTTTCTTGGAAGGAAGGGTAATCTGCCTCCAGCAGTGCAGCGACCAGGAGGGCTTAGATAATAGCAAGATTGCTGGGTTGTCGTGCCTTGTCACTGGCCCGCTGTGTAGCCTTGTGATCGGCTCTGCTGACTGTCACAAAGAAAGAATGTGACATGTTTCTGCCAAAGAAAATAATTCCAGCATATGCAAGAAACTGACACAAATGTCTTCTCCTCCTTCCTCTGGTTCCAGTTGATTAGACCTAGCTTTAGGTCATGATGAGTGTAAGATCCAGTTATTTGGGCCTTGCACTGAAAAGAAGATGGATGAGCTATTGCTTTCAAGGCCCCAGTGACAAAAGGATGAGAGGAAATGACATTACTTAGTAGCTTAATAAGTAATTGATTTCATAACTCGGGGCAAGGGGCAGAGTAAATGCACGCATGAGAGCAGAGGATGCCCCAGGCATGTCAGCAGAAGGGAGAGAGAGTGAGCACACAGGACTTGGGGAATAGAATGCCTTGGAGGGGAAGAATTACTACAGAAGGGCAGTGGTAACAGCAGGGTAATTGAAGTAGTTCCTTTTGGTATGAACTGTGAGATTAATTATAAGTAGGGAATTTATTAAAAGTAGAGAATTTCTGCAAACTATATCAACCAGAAAATCTACTTCCTGGAATTTGTATCATAGGAAGAGGTTCCACTGCACACAAGAGAAAATCTGACTTTTAGTAGTGCCAAAAAAAAAAAAAAAAAAAAAGTCTCTTTTTGTTCACTTGAGAAGTGATTAAAGTCGCAAAGGCCACTCATGATTTCCACAAGGCTCTTCTTTTAGCTGATTGTTTCAGAATTTTCCTCTGTATCACTAAATAACATGCTGCTTATTATTATTATTTGCCAATTCTTGGTTTTTCCAGTTGAGGCATTATCCATTGACTTTCCACAATGTACAATTAGATTGCCATTTTGTAATTTTAGTTGGACCGATATTAATGGTGCACAATGTTGATTATATAAATACTACTCACAGTTGAGCTGTATACTGCTTTATAATTTCTTTTCCAGCCCAAGTTTTTGTTTTCCCTGGAATTAATAACTGCCTTACTTTTTCACTTGCTTTGTTTTCTAAGTATTTGTTCCTTCCCTATTTGTGTAAATTTTCTCTCAACACATTCAAAGCCTTTAGGGTTTTCATCAGTTTAAATCTCTTGAGGGAATCCTTCCTGGAGGCTTCTGGCTGGTTCCAGTGTGAACTGGCTGCTGTCTAGGTCTGTGGCACCAGATGGTATCCTGGGATCTCCCCCTCTCTCTCCCTCTGCCCCGCTTCAGATCCTTGTTTAACAGATTTTTCCTTCTTGCTAGGCACCCTGCACCCTCACCCCTACTTTTGTCGTCATTGTTATGTGGAGAACATTCTCTAATACCTTTCTGAGTAGAGAAAAAACGTTTTAAGACTTTGTTCATCTAAAAAAGTCTTAGTTTTACCCTCTTGAAGGATAGGCTGCTTGTGTATAGAATTCTGAGTTGGAATTGGAAGGCAGTGCTCCACCTGCCTCCTAGCTCTCACTGTATCTTGAGAAGACAATAAGCTGTCTTGATTCTTTTTTTTATTTTTTGAATAGTGATTTTATTTATAACAAATTCACCAAATAGAATTCAGAGCCCTACAATAGAGTTAATGCTTTGCCCAGTCCAAAACCATAAATTTTTTTTATCATTTTTTTAAATTTTTAAAATTTTTTCCAGCATATTATTGGGGTACGAATGTTAAGGTTACGTATATTTCCCTTTTGCCCCCCCCCTCAAGTCAGAGCTTCAAGCATGTCCATCCCCCAGTTGGTGCACATCGCACTCATTATGTATGTATATACCCATTCTCCTCCCCGCTGCCTGCCCGACACCTGATAGATGTTATTCCTATATGTCTACTTATGTGTTGATCAGTTGATACCAATTTGCTGGTGACAAAAACAGAAATATTAACATGTTTCCACAGTAATGCCATGTGATTAAAAGCATAATATTGAAAATCAGCTGATCTGCTGTTTAGCTTTTGTAGCAACCTGTCTGAAAGTTCCTATTGATTACAAACAAGTTAATAAGGTGGATTAGAGATATTCTCTCCAAAACTGGTCAATTTAGAAATCATAAGAAGGTGAAGCTTCTATCTAGATATAGTGGATCTTATAACTCAGTATTTTTACAAACAAAAATCAAAGCATCCTGGAATCCCAGGGCCTATGGCCCTTCCTAGGAAAACATTTGTTCTTTCCCAATCTGTAGGATCTTCTCTTTGATCTCAAAAACCTGGAATTTCCTGATGATGTGCATTGTTATGGTGCTGTTTTTATCCACTATGCTAGAAACTCAGTGGGCCTCTCTATCTACAAACCCACATTCTTCAGGATCAGGACATTCTATTGAGTTATGTCACTGAGTATCTACCTTACTTTTGTCCCCATTTCCTTTTTTTCTGGAATGTCTCTATCGTGACCTTAGATCAGGGGTCCTCAGACTTTTTAAACAGGAGGCCAGTTCACTGTCCCTCAGACCGTTGGAGGGCCGGACTATAGTTTTAAAAAAACTATGAACAAATTCCTATGCATATTGCACATATCTTATTTTGAAGTAAAAAAGGAAACAGGCAAAAACACCTGCATGTGGCCTGTGGGCCATAGTTTGAGGATGCCTGCCTTAGACATTCTGGACAGATCCTCTAGTTTTCTTTTTCTTCTATTTCTATCTTTGATTTTTACTCTACTTTCTGAGTCACTTCCTTGGCTGTATTTTCTAAATCTATTAGAAACCAATTTTCTAAATTGATCTTCCAGCTCTGCTATAATACTTCAAATTTCTAATAGATTTTTTTTCTTTTTGAATATTCCTATTTTTACATAAATATTTAATTTCTATAAAATATTTTTCTTTGTATCCCTGTGTGTTCTCTATTTCCTTTAAGTTGTACTTTCTACTTTGCTCTTTGAATTGGTCTCTCTTTCATAATAGAGAGTTTTCTCAAAAGTCATAATGATCCTTGCTGTGGAACATTACAAAAGCACCTGGCAGTTCTATGGCAGGAGTGCAGGGCTTGATGAAAGTGGGTTTTGATGGTTGTCTTCATTGTAGGCTGATCTGGCTTGGCTGATTCCCTGGAGAGTCTTATATTTCATAATAATGTCTTAAGGTTTTTTCTTTAGGCCAGTCAGAGTCTCCAAAACAGACTTTCCAATTTCTTGGAGGAGAATGTACACCTAGTTTCCAGCCTTATGAGATCCAAGAGGAAGAAGAAAGCTAGGGGTCCCATTCAGTATGTAAGCTTTCACTTATCCTTGTTTTTGGAATGGTGCCCCACCCTTAATTATGCCCGGTATCTCAGGAGAATAAATTTCCAGTCTCTTGCTGGTTTGATGAAGGTCTGTTAGTGGGCTGCATAGAATTGCAGAGAGTAGTTCTTTTCAAAAAGCTTCATAAACAGACTTTCAATAAATAGTCTCTGTTTCAGTCTCATCTCCATCCTAACTTCAAAAGCTATCTAGTGCCACCAATTTCTGAGTCTCAGCTTACCTCACTGCGGCTTAGGATTCAGTGTTTGGTGTGTGCTAAGTTAGTTACAATTTGTCTGCTCTCTAGTTTCCTTGATTTTGACATTATTGTCATCTCTTCTGTCTTACTGGCTTTTACTGGTTTATTGCTTTGAAAAAAACTCTTGATTGTGTTTTTGTGAGGTTTCAGGAAGGAGTGGAAGCTAATGTTTGCATAAAATCCAACATCTTTAAACCCTGGTAAACTCTCAGCCCAGATACCTCCTCTCAGTCTACTCATTCAGATTAGGAATCTGTTTTTATGCAGCCATTGCACTTATCACATTCCATTATAATTTCCATTTCATGTGTCTTTCTGCTTTAGTCTGTAAAGTCATTGACTGGAAAGCTGTGTATTTTGTCTCTTCCTCTCTTGTGTTTTCATGGAGCTTGTAACACACTAGGTACTAGAAAGTACCTATTAAATGATTAAGTATGGGTATTAGGATACTAAGGACAAGATACTTTCCCTGCTTAATCTAGCCTGAAAAGATTATACTGACTCCACTGGATTTAGTTGCAGTAGTACTTGATTTTTAAGGCCAAGAAGAAGGTAAATTGATTTTTTAAAAGACATAACGATTAATTTTTCAGATTTTCTTAATGGTTACTCAATTCACTGTTTTCCTTCTTTTTGAGAATGTGAAAGAGATAAATTATATTTTGTCATTTTTCTGTAAGAAAATGCTTACCAGGGAGCTCCGTTCTCCCTCAGTACCAAAGATAATAATTACTTTAACCAGTGGACTAGACTGAAATTCCCTTTGCCCAATAATTCTAAATAGATATACAGCAGTTATCTGACACTTACCTCAGAAGTTAGTGAAATATTTGCTTCTTTCTTTCTTCTTCAGTATATTTTGTAGTAATATGTCCTTTTCATCTGAAAATTTAAGCATGACTTTATAGAGAATTCTCTAAAAATACATAGTATATTTTCCTTACCAACACTTAGAGCACTTTTTCCTAAGATGGGTAAACACTCCCCATAGTTGTAAAACCTGATTCCTCCTTACTTAGCAACTCAAAATCCACATTTTCCCTTCCACGTATTTTCTCTTTTGAGCTAAAAATAACATTCTGTAAACCCTGGGTCAATGTTCATGCCCATAGAATATCTAGGAAGAAAGGCCCTTTCATTTAACTCTGTGGTCCCCAAGCCTAGACTAGTACTGGTCCATGGCCTGGTAGGAATCAGGCTGGCAGGAGGTGAGCTGCAGGTGAGCCAGCCAAGCTTCATCTGTATTTACAGCTGCTCCCATTCGCTTGCATTGCAGCATAAGCTCTGCCTCCTGTCAGGTCAGTAGAGGCATTGGATTCTCATAGGAGCGCAAACCTTACTGTAAACTGTATATATGAGGGATCTAGGTTGCGCTCCTTATGAGAATCTAACGCCTGATGATCTGAGGTGGAGCCGAGGTGGTGATGCTAGTCTGGGGAGCAGCTGCAAATACAGATTATCATTAGCAAAGAGGTTTGACTGCACAATAAATGTAATGTGCTTGAATCATCCTCAAAACATCCCTACCCCACCCCTCAGTCCGTGGAAAAATTGTCTTCCATGAAACCAGTCCCTGGTGCCAAAGAGATTGGGGAGCGCTGGTTTAACCCTATCCAGTGTCCCTTCTAGCCCTCCTTCCTAGTCCAGCATTCTTCTAGATACCTCTGTGACCATATTTTACATGTCCCTTATGTAGAAGACAACCAATTGGGCTTATACTTCATTTTAAAAATGACTAAGCGACCAATTATAGCACACTTTGATAAGTTAAAAGAGCTTGTGACCCAGGAAAATGTGAATGATCCTCCACACCTCCAAGACTAAGTGAACACCAGACTAATGGCTAAGCAAAGAGCTCTTTAGTCTAGCTCATAGCAACCTCAAAATCATGGGCTCAAGTTATCCTCCTGCCTCAGTTTCCTGAGTAGCTGGAAATACAGGCACGCACCTATTTTTTCTATTTTTAGTTGTCTGGCTAATTTTGTTTTGTTTTTTTTTTATGTAAAGACAGAGTCTCACTCTTGCTCAGGCTAATCTTGAACTCCTGAGCTCAAGTGGTCTTCCCGCCTCAGGCTACCAGAGTGTTAGGATTACAGGTGTGAGCCACGGCACCCAGCCACAAACTCTTCAAATAAAATCCGAATAACTAGAAGTTGCCTGGACTATTTAGGAGGATTTTGGGGTGAACCCACTCCTTTCTCTGATACATACTCTAGTACATCATTTTAAATATTTAGGCAAAAGTACTAGAACATTAAAAATAGGGTCAAAGTTCAAAGGTCAATAACAATTTTACAAATCTCAAAGTTGGCAACATGTATCTTTTGAATCTTTTCCTGTTTACAGAGCACTTTCATATCTGTTGACTTATTTGATCCTCTCATAGTAGCAACCTGTGAGACAGGCAGGCCAGGTATTGTTCCCAATTTTCAGATGAAAAATCTGGCACATATGTTATACTATTTGCCCAAGTTTACCAATCCGGATGGTGGTTAGTGGTAAAACCAACAATAGAATCTAGTTTTCTTTTGAATTGCTTCTTAGAACTGAGACTATTTTTTTACTCAACCTGTTGAAATATGTATTAGATACCTGGTTATATATAACATGTTATATATATTTATATGTTATACATGTTTTATATTTTTATTTATATATATATTAGATGCCTGATTAGGTATTAAATACTTTCATGAAAGGCAAGTCCCTGCTATACTTCCTAGTCAGCAACAGTTGCTCGTCATTCATTCATGATAATTTGTTCACTTCCCCACATTAAAAATATCTTGGCTAGATGTGATTTTTAGCAAAAGAATGGAGAGAAAATACATCATGAAAAGCTACTCTACACTGAATAAAATGGGCAAGCTGTTTTCTAACTTATTTTTTCAGCTAATATTTAAGATTTAGGAGTTTAATTTGTTACCAAGAAATAACCTATTACTGTTTTCTACGTTATTTCTTAGTGATTAACATACATCAGTTTATTAGCTCTGTCTAAAAGATCTTGCTTCTCATTTCTTATAAATAATTTGTGCATAGCCAGACACTGTGGATTCAGATTAGGTGTTACTACACATTATTTATGACCATAGTTCTTTAAACATATTCTAACCTGGAAGCTGTGTGTAGATTTCACATTTACATAGCTAATATATGCATTGTCACTGCCACACAATAAGAAATGCTTACCTGACAAGCCATGACCTGCATAGTATAAAAGGCATTATTCCTAACTTATCAGACATCCAGAGCATAAATGATGGACTTCTTTTCAGACCTCTATTTAGTGCCATTCTATTTGAAATTTGAAAAATTTCCAGCAACTTCAGATGAAATTTGAGATTTCTGCTCATTAATATTTTGGCTTATTATCAATCATGCAGGTAAGTTAAGTATAATTTAGAAAAAATTCTTATATGTACTTGAAATAACCTTTGGTTTAACCCCAAACTGAATCCACTTTTGTGAAATGTTCAGTAAACAAATAGAAGTCTCAAATATAAAGATATAAATACCATAAAAATATCTCAATGGTAGGAATTTTTTTCTCCTACATGACAAGGAAATGAATGGATGTGATAAAGACTCTGTCTCGCTCAGAAGTCGTGAAGGTGAAGCTAATTATGTGATGGAGATCTCCTTTCCAGTGACACATCATTTGAAGATCTTAAAACACAGAACTCAAAGATTCTCAGTGGTTTTCATAGCCTTGAGATATTTTTGGGTGCATTTTTCACCCTTTATAAAAATTTCCATCTTTTAAAATATCTCGTGAACCCTGATCTCTATAGCATTTCCTATAACTGCATCTGTTGCGAGGAGAGGAACAGAAGGAAAAACGGCAGCATCCTAGGATCCATAACCTTGCCATTTGCTGTTGTCCTGGAAGTATAGTAGTCAAGGTTGTCATCAAGTCTCACAGTGATCTTAGCTCATTATAATTTGCAGGAGTGTCTGGAAAATTTTATAAGCCTCTAAGTTTCTTCCAGCCTTGGAAGCTGAATATCTAACTGCAATCTTTAAGCAATTTGATAACAAAGTTTGACTATCTACACCCCACAGAGCATAATAGCATAAAGCCTTATACTTAGAAGGTGCCAAAGGGTATTTATTGACTCAACCATTGGAGCACTAGGCAAAGTCATAGAGTTAGTGTCATGATTTTCAATTATCATCACTTCAGTCAGGTGTCTTTTGTCTGATACTATGTTAATTACCAATCTCTGATCTTTAAGAGTTTATCATGTAACAAAAGAACATTACGTATATTAAAGACATCTAGCATATGAAGAAGCAGTAAGTGAAGTTAGTGAATTAAATAAGCAAGTAATGAGTTAAAATATATTTAAAAGCCCTAAATATATTAAGATGTTTTAATCATCATCATCATGAGTACAATAGTATGAACAAAAGAGAATTAGCTTTAGTGAAATGGCAGGTGAAGAAGCAACCATTGTAAATGCCTTCATAAAGTGTGAGTGGGAATAAAGAATGGAGTACTTCTAGTGTTGAAATCACTAGCTGGAAAGAGCTTTAGGGAAAAGTGAGCTTATTTTTGGCCCATGAGGCAAACTCAACACTCTAGTTCCATGTATCTATGTGGGTGATTCTATTTTGACCCAAATTTAAATTCACTTGGAAAAAGGGCCTGGGAATGTGCATCCTACTTATTGATTGGAAATGTGAAAATAACACATTACAGGATATATTTGTAAAACAAATATTGTTGGTTTACTTCATGTTAAAGAATGCCAGCATTCTTAATGTAGCTTTATATTGTGACCATGGTTACTTAGGAGCTCTTTTTTTTTTTTGTAGTCAGTAAAACAAGCATTGTAAGAATTCTTGAATCTGCATTTTATATGATGGGTATACTTTTTAAATCCCTGCTTGGATATTTCAGATGTAGTTATGTACCTATCCCTGAAGTCAATCTGAGCCTTTAAATGAAACTGGTACGCTGATTTCATAAGGAGACTTGCAATTATATTGGTACTTAGAAGTCTAGTTTATTTTCTTAGGGATTTAATGCACAGTGCTAATATTATCCTTTGCTACTAAAAAAGATGCTTCTTGAAATTTCACATTTGGGTATCTTGAACTTACATGACTTCTACAGTACTTTTATACTTAAATTAATTTAAATTTTGGTGAACTTTGGTCTAAGTAAATCTATATATGAAAATCCAGGTACACAGAAAAATGTCAATTAGAGGATTGTGATTTGTTTTTCACTAGCAATCCTTTTAACTAGCAATCTCCCCTTGTGCACTTAATATTTGAATATCCTAATATGCCTTTTCAGGAACATATGCATTGCATCAAATGAAGCAAATATCAATTTTACTTCATTTATTTGGTCATATCTTAATTCTATTTTGTTATTGAAAATGACAATTTTAGCACTTGATTATTTTTCTTTGTTCTCTCCAAAGGGTTTTTCAAAAACCTCTTACTAAATTTTGAATGTTATAAAATTGTTTCCTTTATTTTTTCTCCGGAGTTTGTGAAACTTACTGATCTTTCATGTTGCTCTTTCTTTTTGTTTTCTTATTTTCATGCACAAACCAACTCCCTTCCTTATCTAAAGAGTAAACACTGACTAAGAAAGAACCTTATTTGTATTTATTGTGTTTCTTATTCATTCAGTAATTTGGGAAATATTAATCAACTATTGAGTATGTGTCAGAGATTATGCCAAGCCCTAGAAATATGTAGCAGTGTATCCAATAAACAAATAGTAGTCTCTGCCTTTATAGAACTTGTATTACTAATACTATTACTATTATTATATTAAATCCTAATTATTATTGTGTCTAACATTTACTTGGAGCTTACTATATGCCAGGCTAAGTGTTTTATGTGGGTAATTTCTTTAAATCTTTACCATAACCCTATGAGTTGGGTACTGTAATTGGTGAGGCGCAGAGAAGTTAAGTCATTTATTCACACGATTTACCTCAGCAAGTACTAAAATCAGATTCAGACTGAGATTCCAGGGCCTATGCTCTTGACCACTCTACTGTACTTTACAAAACAAATAAAATATTTAATTATAATTGTGACAAATGCCATGAAGGAGAGGAGTCAAAGTTACCATAAGCAACTATAATAAGGGATTTGATTTAGTCTGAGAGGTAATGAAGGCCTCTCTGAAGAAGACATTTAAGATGAGACCTCAGGGATGACTAGGAGTTGGCCAGGGAAAGAGTATTTTCCCAAATGTAATTGCACAGCCCAAGCAAATGTCCTGAGGTAGCAGATGGGTAGGTGGTTGGAGGAACTGAAAGCACACCCTGGGCTGTGCATGTGATAGTTGATGCAGGAATACTGACAAATAGAGGAACATGCACTACAGGAATATTGGTCTCTTCCCACAGAGCCACAATTTGTTGAATGATACAACTTTTCCATGGTTCTAATTACAGTAGCATCTTATGTAAACAGATGTGTTCATATAAAAATGCAAACTACTGGTAGATAATGCATGACTTGAAACTAGATATGACATAGCTGTGTGACATCTTTAAGTGTTTCCCACTTCAGGTTGAAGAGACCTGGAAGTACAAAGTACTTGAATCTATCAGCCAGCTACTTAATGTAGATAATTCTGGTAACATTTCAATGTATTATTGGTAGCAAAGTTGTAACTCCATGGATGTTTTTATTGCTATTATAAATTGCAACTTTGTTACTAGGTATAGTGTTCATAGCAACATGTGGCAGGTGGGAAGCAGGGAGAAAGGAAGGGGTAAGTATGATACCAATGTTTGGGAAACTGACACTACTGCAGAGAATGTCTAGAGGCTCTGGGCCAGGCAGAGGACTCACAGACTAAGGGACACTGACGGAGTTTCCCATGGTTGGTACCTAGTAACAAGAAATGCCAGTAGACAACACTGGGAACCCAGAGGAAGGGTAGTTGGCATCTGAAGCTCTATCTGTGGGTGACCATGGTGTGCACATCTCTTAAGAGAACAAAACATCTTCTATTCATTGCTTTATGCCAAGTGCCTAGAACAGTGCCTGACATTGTAACCAGGAGCTCTTAGGAGCACGTGCCTAGGTAGAGGTCCTAAGCACTGAGATGGCATGGAAAAGGAAAAGGAAAAGGAGTGTTCTAAGGGTGTCTTTATGGGGAAAAGGTCCTGGATCTGTCTGGCAGAGGAGATATATAGAAAATAACACAAGCTTTCATAAATTGTGACTAGTCCCCAAGATCCTACATCTGAGTAGAATTGTGACTAGTCCCCAAGATCCTGCATCTAAACCTGATTAGATGACAGGACTAAAGCACTGTTTTTTCCATTCTCCCTTTAAATTGGTTTAAACTGACCTTTTGGGTAGCAGGGATGAATATATGCCAAGCACATATTCAGGGGATTAGCTCATTTAGTCCTCCCAACAATAACAGTTGGGTCTGATTATTGCCCCCATTTTAAAGATGAATAAACTGAGGCTTAGAGACATTCCTTATTATAATTTGCCCAAGATCTCAATACTCTGAAGTACTACAGCTAAGATCTGAACCCAGATTTGATTACAAAGCTCATGTTCTTAATCACAATACTTAGCTGCTTCTTAAAATACACCTTTGCTTCACATTGCTGTCAGAACAAGACTGAAGCTAATAATGGCTCCAAAGGGGGTGTACTCAATAACAGAATTGCTTCTGCATAAGCAGTGAGCAGAGCTGTCCGGGGCTGGGCAATCAGAGATGTCTCCACACACAACTAACTCCCAAGAGTGTGGAGCTGGGAAAGGCTGAAGAAGCAAAAGGATGGCTGACCAAGGGCACAAGTCACAGTGCATGTAGCATCCGCATTGCAAAGACTTTAATCCGTGACTTATTACCATAATTAATGATTTGTTGTTTTCTCTCAAATGGAAATTAGTTTGTCAGATATAGTAATTGAGGAAGCTAATTACACATAGCTGCATAGGGCCTGCCCCAGGCAAAATTGAATGTCTTTTGGCTTTGATTTGTTACCTCCTTTCTTGGCAGCATTTCCTTCCCTTCACAATTCTTTTATCAACCCCCACATGCCCAGGATTTTCATGCTGCCCTTATCTTTCCCTACCAGAAGAAAATTGATGTAATAAACCAGTTCATAATAGGGTTGGTTGGTAATTTAATAAATTGCACGGCCTGGAAATTTTTGTATTTACAAAAAGGATCTCACTAAATGTGATGTGGTATCCTGGGTTGCATACTAGGGGATAAAAGGACATTATCAGAAAAACTGGTAAAATCTGAATGTTAATTTCTTAGTATTAACAAATGGACTGTGGATATATAAAAAGTTAACATTAGGGGAAGTTGAGTAAAAGGTACATGGGAACTTTCTTGTATTATCTTGGCAACTTTTCCATAAATATGAAGTCATTCCAAAATAAAACGTTTAAGGTAGTAAAAGGGAATTTATAGAGAGATTAGTTAATATTCAAAAGAATAAGAAATTAAGAAATTTCAGGCCTGCATATAAACATGTAAGGATGATTCTGTAGCTATGTACCTGTTTACTTTCTACAGCCCTTAGTTTAGTTAATGAGTGACTGTTTCTTTCATAAATTTTGCATGCCATGAACTGTAGCCAGGGTAGGAAGATTGTTATCTATTCTTACTACAATGAATGATGCTGAAAGCCAAAAACTAAACTGCAAATTAAAATTGGAAAACAAGAATTACAGACGTTTTTTCCTCTTTGGGGAACAGTGATTGATTCCAGAAATCTGAACATTAATTGATGTGCTGGGAGATGAGTAATTCAGAAGAACCAAGGTCACTGAATTTCTACTATCTTAAAATATTAATATCAGAAGAATAACAAACTCATTTGGGTTTTCAAATACTCACATAGGGTTTCTTCTTTATCAGATAATAGCATGGAAATCAGTATTCTTCATATGACCTAATTTAAAGGGCTAAGCGCTTGAGTGAGTGTTCCAAAAGAATTTACTGTGTATAACTCCAGGGATATTAAAATTATATAAAGAGCTTAAAAATATGATTTCCTTATTGAAATAGGTAGACCAACTAGTTGGCACTGTGTCAGGTGAGAGACAATTGAAGCTTGTTCTATTATTTATACAAATTGACTGGTTTGGCAGTTGCTACAGCAATGAGCCATAATGAACTACAGAAAAATGAAAATGTGATTTCTTTAGCATTATACAAAAATAGAATATTTACAGGAAGGCAAGGAATGACATTACAAGAACCCAAGCTGTGTCAAAATGATCTCCCTTGTTGCTACTTTACCCAGAATGTAAGTCAAATAGTGTATGTTTACTGGGGCAAAATTATAATGATGGCTGACCATTTTCCTGCTATTAGTAAGGGGCTGTGCGTTGTAACTCCAAAGCAATTTAAAATACTCATTTTCTATGACTTTTCACTTTTAACTGTACCTTTAACCTGCCCATGTTTGCAATAAAAGCTTTCTTTTGGCTAAATAGAGAAGTTTCTGAAATTGGATAATTTGTTCATGTCTTCCCAGCAAAAGGAGGAAAAAAAAATCATGAAGGATGTAATTTAACTCTAAGATACCCAATTTTCTGATTAATTGACTCAGTCTCTTTTTCTCTATTATGATCCCTGGCTTTTGTGTTATGATCCTGACTTCGAACTTTGTTATTTATACCTTATACTTTCATCAACTCCTATTCATCCACACTGGTTTTCCTCTAACAATATTGTGTCTACTTCCAGGAAAAGCCTTTTCAACAAAAACACTACCCACTTCGACTTTCCCAACCCTAAATGTTGTGTTAGTCAAATAGTAAACTTACAGAAAATGAGGCAGACGAGACAACTTTTTAAAGCTGACACTTAGCTTGAGCCTGTGAGGACCATTTACACAGGTATCTACTGTAGAGTGTGTGTGTGTCAAATCTTACTTTTCTCTTTTGCCTAAAGCAATGCAGATTGACTTCAATAGAAAAGGCTAGTTGGCATTAGGAGATACTATATATAATTAATCTCTTAGACATGAGCCAAATTTGAAATATTTCTCATAGTATAAATGTCAAAATGTGTGATATTCAATGTGGTAAACAGTAGGATCCTTGTAAATATTATCATTTTGATATGGGCTGAGTTCTGACAACTCAGAACTGGAGACTTTTTTGTTGTCTTACCTGGTATCTAGTTTAGAGACCACTAAACATTCCACAATGCACAGGACAGCCCCCTATAACAAAGAATTATCCATTTAAATGTCCAGTAGTGCTGAAGTTGAGAAACCCTGCTTATACACCAGCTTGTAAATGACTTTACCAGAGACAATACTGTGTCAAATGTATTATTTGATACAGTGTCCTTTTTGGCTCGTAGGAGAATCCCATTTCACTGGAAAAGTATACTTATTGGCTGCTGTGAGTTAGAGATATATATGTGATTTGCATCTACCAAGGAAAGTGAAAAATCAAAGGGGAATAGGGGGCAATCCCCTGCCATGACCAGTAGGATAAATTTTAATCTTTACTAAATGATCTTTGGTTGGGGAAAGTAGGAATTAAACAACCTACTGATAATGATGGTTGTTACAAGAATGGAAGATGTTATTAAGAGGAAGCATGGAATATTTCTTATTCATAAGGAAAAATGTATAGCAGTTTACCTCTTCAGACCAATAGTTTTCAAGCCTGGCTACAATTAGAATCACATGTGCCTGAGTCCCAAGCCCAGAGATTCTGAATTAATTGGCCAAAGATTCGGCCTGGCAGTGTGTGTATATTTTTAGAGTGTCCCATTTCTAGAATCACTAGTATTGATGGTTTAGAATCACCCTTTTAAACACCTATTTATAATGAAAAATATCATCTGTGAAATGTTATTCTGTCTAACAAAATGTTCACTTGTTCTTGTCCTACCCCTGATGACCATTGCCACTGTGACTGTCCTTTCCCATCTCCTATTCCTTTGGATTTCCCTGAAAATGCACCTGCCTGAGAGCATTACACATAGAGGAATTTTATATTTCCCACTGGGGCCACTGTCTGTTTTTCACTAGGCTATTAGACAGTTCTTATTAGGCTTGGGCTGGAACATGTGATCTTAACAAAATTGGGGCTCACTAGTGGCAAAACTGGTGATATCACCAGGAATCCTACCTGGACACTCAGCAACATGGCAACACTGGAATTTGCATGGCATACTAAGGAAATTCAGTCCAATTCTGGTTCTGTAGAGACCTAAGGGCGTATATTTTTAGGTGAGGAGGGCACAGAAAAAAAAATCACCCTTTATCCAGACAACATCCTAAGCGTTCATTTTAGTTACTTCAATTTTATAATTTATCAAAAAATGGTAAATATGACTGCCTTTGAATGTACTTGCTAGAGTTGTAGTTTTGCCTAAGCAGGCCAAAGGGCTTGCTATAAATATGCTAGATAATTTAAGGGGACTTTCAATTAATCATTACATCAATAATTTAATGTGTTTTCTTTCATCTAAATGTGTCCTGAGGCAGGTAAAAGAAGAACTACTTATACATCGCAAAAGAAAAATTATTCTCTCCCTGGGCTCAAAGTTGCATATAATATGTAGAAATTAAACTTTGGTTTAATTGAAATTTGGTTGCAATTTGAGGCTTTATAGTTTCCTTGGGCCACCTACTGCATTCTTTTTAATGAAGCATTGAAGGATGGCAGCATTAAAAAAATACTAATTTAGTTTTATTTTCTGGTTGTTTCAAGCAACAAAAAGACTTCTTTTGTTCATTATAACATCAGTTCAAGGAAATGGAAATGTCCTCAAAACACACCTGACTTTTCTTATTAATATTATGCATAAAGCTAATTATAATCTATATTAGCTTATTATATACAGCCTTCCAGAATATAATTCAATTTTTATTTTTTAATGACAGCTTTATTGAGATATAATTCACATACCTTAAAATTTACCCCTTTGAAATATACAATTAAATGGTTTTTAGTATACCCACAGAATTATGCAATTACTATAAAAAATTTCAGAACATTTTTGTCATCCTAAAAAGACACCTTGTCCCCCTCTCTCCCATTAGCAGTCACTTTCCATTTCTCCATACCCCTAATCCCCTGGAAACCACTAATCTACTTTCTGTCTCTATGGATTTACCTATTCTGGACATTTTATAGAAATGGAATTATACAATATGTAGCTTTTTCTGACTGTTTTTTCATTTGGCATGTTCTCAAGATTCATTCATGTTATAGCATGAACAGTACTGCATTCGTATTTACAGTTGAATAATAGTCCATGGTATGGATATGCCACATATTATTTAGCCATTTATCTGTTGATAGACATTTAGGTTGTTTCCACTTTTGTGTATTATGAATAATGCTCCTAAGAACATTTGAATACATATTTTTTCAATTTTCTTGAGTATATAACTACAAGTGAAATTGCTGGGTCATAAAGTAACTAACTCAGTGTTTAACATTTTGAGGCATTGCCAATGTTTTTCCAAAGTAGCTCTACCATTTTACATCACTACCAGCAGTATATGAGAGTTCCAGTTTCTCCACATCCTCACCAACACTTAATATTGTCTGTCTTTTTTATTTCACCTTGTGGGGGTGGAATGGTATTTCATTGTGGTTTCAATTTGCATTTCCCTAAGGACTAATGATACTGTACATCTTTTCATGTGCTTATTGGCCATTTGTATTTCGGGGGGTGTGAGAGGTAAGTGGCTATTCAAATTCTTTGCCCTTTTTTAAGTTGGGTTATTTGTCTTTTATTGAGTTGTAAAAAGTTCTTCATATTTACTGGATAAAAGTCCTTTATCAGATATATGATTTTCACATATTTTTTTCCCATTCTGTTGGTCATCTTTTTACTTTCTTGTAAGGTAAACCTTTGTTGCACAGAAGTTTTTAATTTTGATAAAGGCCTATTTATCTATTTTTTCTTTTCTTCTTGTGTTTTTCATGTTGTATTTAAGAAATAATTGGCAAATCACAGGTCATGAAGATTTACTCCTATGTTTTCTTTTAAGAGTTTTATAGTTTTAAAATATATATTTAAATCTCTGATCATTTTGAGTTAATTTTTATATATGGTATGAGGTAGGGGTCCAACTTCATTCTTTTGCTTGTGGATATCCAGTTGATTGAACACCACTTGTTGAAAAGACCTCTTTCCTCATGGAATTGTCCTGGCTCCCTTGTCAAAAATTAATTGACCATAAATATAAAAGTTTATTTTTGGACTCTCAATTCTATTCCATTGGTCTATAGATCAATATCACATTGTTTTGATTACTTAACTTTATAGTAAGTTTTGAAATCAAGAAGTGTAAGTCCTCCAACTTTCTTCTTTATCAAGATTATTTTGACTCTTCTGAGTCCCTTGCATTTCCATTTATATTTCAGAATTAGCTTGTCAATTTCTGGAAAATGCCCAGGTGCGATTTTGAGAAGTACTATGCTGAAGCTATAGATCCATTTGGGCAATATTGTCATCTTAACAATATTAAGTCTTCTGATTCATGGATATGAGATTTTTTCCATTTATTTAGATCTTTCATCTTTTCAACAGTGTTTTGTATTTTGTTATATACAAGTTTTGTACTTCTTTTGGCAAATTTATTCTTAAGTATTTTACTCCTTTTGATGCTATTCTATACTAAATATAATTGTTTCCTTAATTCTATTTCTGGGTTATTCATTGACAGTGTGTAGAAAAACAACTTATTCTTGTATATTGATCTTGTATTCTATAGCCTTGTTGGACTTATAAATTCTAATAGTTTTCTTGTGGATTCATTAATGTTTTTTTTATATTCAAGATCATATGATCTACAAGCAGAGATATTTTTACTTCCTCTTTTTCAATCTGGATGCCTGTATTTCCTTTTCTTGCCTGACTACCCTGGCTATATCCAGAAAAATGTTAAATGAAAGTGGCAAGAACAGAATCCTCCTCTTGTCCATGATCTTAGAGGGAAAGATTTTAGTCTTTCACTAGTAAGTGTGATATTATGTTATCTTTTTCTTTTGGTGTTAATAGATGGCATTTCTGAGGTGGAAGATGTTTACTTTTATTCCTAGTTTGTTGAGTGATTTTATCATGAAAGGTCATTGGAAGTTGTCAAATGCTTGAACTGCATCTATTGAAATGCTCATGTTTTTCTTTTTTTCATTTCAGAATATTATGAGGGTACAAACATTTTGGTTACATATAAAGCCTTTGCCTCACCCAAGCCAGGACTACAAGCTTGCCCTTCCCCCATACAGTGCACACTGCATCCATTAGTTGTCAGTTTACCCACCCCCACCACCCCCCTCCCACTTGACTGGTAATGAATATTACTTCCATGTGAGCACCGTAGTGTTAATCAATTAGTACCAATTTTATGGTGAGTATATGTGGTGCTTGTTTTTCCATTCTTTTGATACCTCACTTAGAAGGATGGGCTCAAGCTCTACCCTGGATAATATAAGAGGTGCTAGTTCACCGGTTTTTTTGTTTTGTTTTGTTTTGTTTTTGTAGTTGAGTAGTACTCCATGGTATACATATACCACATTTTATTAACCCACTCATGTATTGATGGGCACTTGGGTTGTTTCCACATCTTTTCAATTGTGAATCTTGCTGCCATAAACATTTGAGTGCAGATATCTTTATTATAGGATGTCTTTTTTTCCTTTGGGTAAATGCCCAGTAGTGGGATTGCTGAATCAAATGGTATTTCTATTTTTAGCTTTTTGAAATATCTCCAAATTACTTTCCACAGGGGTTGTACTAATTTTCAGTCCCACCAACAGGGTAAGAGTGTTCCTGTCTCTTCACATCCATGTCAGTATTTGTTGTTGTGGGAATTTTTGATAGACGCCATTCTCACTGGAGTTAGGTGATATCTCATTGTAGCTTTGATTTACATTTCCCTGATGATTAGAGATGTTGAGCACTTTTAAAAATGTTTGTTGGCCAATATTCTGTCTTCGTTTGAAAAATTTCAGTTCATGTCTTTTGCCCACTTTTTGATGGGGTTGTTTGATTTTTTCTTATTAATTTTCTTAAGTTCTATATGCATTCTTGTTATCAGTCCCTTATCGGATGTGTAGCATGCGAATATTTTCTCCCATTCTGTAGGTTGCTTATTCACTTTAATGATAGTTTCCTTGGCTGTGTAGAAGCTTTTTAATTTGATCAGGTCCCATTTATTTATTTTTGTTGTTGCTGTGATTGTCTCTGTGGTTTTCCTCATAAATTCTTAACTAGGCCAGTGTCTATAAGAGTTTTTTCAACATTTTCTTCTAGAATTCTTACAGTTTCATGCCTTAGGTTTAAGTTTGTTAGTCATTGTGAATTGATTTTTGTAAGAGGTGAAAGGTGCAGATCCTGTTTCAGTGTTTACATGTGGCTGTCCAGTTTTCTCAGTACCATTTATTAAATAAGATTCTTTTCCCCAGTGTATGTTTTTGTCTGCTTTGTCAAAGATTAGATAGCTACATGAGGATGGTTTTGTATCTGGGTTCTCAGTCCTATTCCAAAGGTCTTTATCTCTGTTCTTGCGCCAGTACCATGCTATTTTGGTTTCTATAGGCTTGTAGTAAAGCTTGAAGTCTGGTAGACTGATGCCTCCCAATTCTTTTTGCTTAAGATTGCATTGGTTATACAAGGTCTTCACTGGTTTCATATGAAGCATATAATTATTTTTTCTAGATCTGTAAAGAATGATGATGGTATTTGGGCAGGGATTGTGAAATGCTTATGTGTTTTGATCTTATTCTATAAACATGGTGTATTACATTCATAAATTTTTGTATATTGAGCCAACTTTGCATTCCTGGGATAAATCCTACTTGATCATGGTATATGATCCTTTGGTATGTTGGTACTGGGTTCAATTTACTAATATTCTGTCAATGATTTTTATGTCTCTATACAAAGGGAGTATTTGTATAGTTTTCTTATGACACTTTTTTCTGGTTTTATATACTGGACCCATAGAAAGCATTGCAAAGTGCTCCTCCCCTTACGTTTTTGGAGCTTGTAAACAGTTGGTATCCTTAATTGTGAAGGATTAATTCTTCTTTAAAGATTTTGTGGAATTGACCCATGAAGACATCTCCGTCTGGGATTTTCTGTGTGGGATGCTTTTTATCATTAATTCAATCTCTTACAGGCCTATTTAGATTTTTAATTTCTTTTTGAGTCAATTTCAATACTTTCTGTCTCCCTGGGAATTTGTTCATTTCATCTTGGCTATCTAATTTGTTGGCATATAGCTATTAGCAGTATCTTTTTATAAACCTTTTTATTCCTGTAAAGTCAATAGTAATGTTCCTTCTTTCATTCTTGATTTTAGTAAATTATTCTTCTCCCTCTCTCTCTCTTTTTTTTTCCTCTTGGTTATTCTAGCTAGAAGTTGGTCGATTTTGTTGTTCTTTTAAAGAACCAACTTCCTGTTTCATTGACTTTCTCTATTTTGTTTTTTATTCTCTATCTCATTCATTTCTGCTCTTATCTTTATAATTTCTTTCCCCCTGCTTGCTTTGGCTTTCAGTTCTTTTTAAATTAATTTTATTTTTATCAGAAAAAAATTTTAAATCCTAAAACAGAAAAGTCTTATAAAAAGGAAGACTTTCCTTCCCATCTACCCAGTAACATTCCAGAGTAAGCCACTGTCATCATTTTTCAGCTGCTGCTTCTAGTATTGTTTCTAGTATTGATTTCCATATTTTGAAATAATATGCTTATATCAGTTACTTTATATTGAGGTAGAAGAAGATACACCTCACAGAATTCCTCCCTCTCAACACACAATTTCAACCCCCATATCCCTCTAATATAATTATATCAAATTTTTATAAAACAAATCATCAGTGTTTCAATTAATCATATAAATTTTTTCACTACAGAACCAAATGGTGTATTATTTTTATTTCTTAAACAACTTTTTATTTTTTCTAGAATTAATGATTGCTTCTGTTTTTTTTAATTTGTAACTTCATTTTTCTTAGAGCTCTTTCTTGATTGCTTCCTGAGAAAAAGTATACATGGAAAGTAAAATGTTTGATTCCTTACACTCATATAATAGATCGGCTGGAGATAGAATTCCATATTAAAATTAATATTCTCTGAAAATTTTGAAGGCCTCAGGTGTTATAATTGAAAAGCCTCATGGCATTTTTTTAATTTAAAAGTTTTTTTTATCCTGGAAACTTTTAGGATCTTTTCTTTATCCTTGTTGGTTTTCAATTTCTTGAGAATGTGTCTACAGAATAGGATGTGTGTGGCATCCCCACGTTCCAAGCCAGAGGCTTTCTCTCCATTTTACTGTTTTCAGCTCACTATATTGTGCCTAATGTCTCAATTCCAGACCCTCTCTGATTCAGTATTTCTAGAGAAGAAGGCTCAGGTTTATCATATATTTTCCTAAAATTTATTCCATTTCACCCACATTAATGTTCAACTGACAAGTCTGTATTCTCAGACTACCATAAGGAATTACTCCCTGAAATTATCTGAACCAACTGATATTTAACAACTAGAAATAAGCTTAATAAACAGATTTGATAGTTTCACTGTGTGTTTTTACTTCATGATTATAATTTAATTATGGCTAACATAAACACTGTTTATTTCCTTTCAAGTTAGAAATAATGAGAAAACATTCCCAATTTCACAATCACTCTGTTCTTATAATTGATTTTAGTATGGAAATTTGCCAAAGGCTTTCACATCAATGGAACTTTATATTTCAGAAAATAACTCTGATAGATATTTAAAATATGGAAAAGATTCCATAATGATTAAGTCAATAAAAGAATATTCAGTAAAATATACTAGAACATTTATTAATAAATGGAAAAAATAAATTTAAATCCCCACTGAATGCCTATAAACCAAAATAAATTCCAGGTGGATAGAAAAAAATTCCCAAAAGAAAATGCATGCCAATATCTATTTCATTGAGTTTAGAATGGGAAAGAGCTTCTAAGCATGAAAGCCCTGAAAAAAAAAATTAGAAGGGAATAGATTAAAAGATTTGATTACATGAACATTTAGAACATTTTAAAATAAACCAATAAGGATAATAAAAGACCACTTATAAACTGCATTAAAAATATTGACAACAAATACAGCAGGGAGTTAAATAGCCTTAACATTTAAAGAGTTCTTGTAATCAATTAGAAAAACATTAAAATCCATAGCAAAATTGACAGGGACAAGAATACATAGCTCCCAAAGCTAAAAAATGTAATCAATAAACAATAAACATGCAAAATATCCCCACTAATAATCAATGGATGAAAATGAAAAGTAACACAGCATCTTTGGGAAGAAAACTGAGAGGCTGGTAATGCTTGGTGCCCCCAGGTGTGTACTAGCACACTGATAGAGAGTGGGAAATTGGCATGCTTTTCCCAAAATGCTGTTTGGAATTATGTATCAAAGCTATCTTAGTCTGCTTAGGCTACTATGCTAAAATACTATAGTCTTAGAGGCTTAAACAATAATAATGTAGTTCACTTCTGGAGCCTGGAAACTGTGAGGTTCAGTTCCTAGTGAGGGTCTTCTTCCTGGCTTGCAAACAGCTGCCATCTTACCATTTGCTCACATGACCTCTTCTTTGTATGTATATTGGGGTGGGTAAAGGGGAGAGCTCTGGTGTCTCTTCCTCTTCTTATAAGGACACTAATCTTATTTCAGGGGCTCCACCCTCATGAGCTCATCTAAACCTAATTACCTCCCAAAGACCCCACTTCCGAATACCATCACATTGAGGGGGTTAATGATTCAACATATGAATTTTGAGGGGGACACATTCATTCCATAACAAAAGCTTTAAATGGCTATACTCTTAATTCAGTTACCCCAGTCCTGGAAATCCATCTTAAAATGCAATAGATATGGTCAAAAATGTATATACTTCATTGTGTAAAATATTGTGAACAATTAAAATTCCAACAATATTAGAATAGTTGAAGAAACTATGATATAGCTGGTTATGTATTATCATATAGTGAGATATTATTTCGTCTTTAAAAATCTTGTTCTAAAGAATTTAATGATATAGGAACTATTTATAATAAATATAAAATATAAAGGATTAGGAAACACCTTAGGCAAGGCATTTTTTAAACAACTTTATGGATTAATTTTTTTAAAACTACAAGTGTATATAGTTTACTAATATGTTAATAGTGATTATCTCTCCTTGGTATGAATATAAGTACTTTTAATTTCTCATTAATAGTTTTCTATATTTAAAATTTTTATAATGCAAGTTATTTTTATAATAAAAATATTAAATATTATATCCTGTAGTAGAAGTTTGCTTTATAACTTATTTCCTCCGAAGTGACAATTGTATGTACTTTGGCAGGATTTCTTTGCAAGAATATACCAATATTGTCCTAATCTGTTATGATTAACTGGGTTAGGAATCTTGCCCTTTATTGGAGCTTTCATCAGCTTTGGCACAGTCATAAAACATTTTATGGTTTACAGTTTTCCCTTTTTATTCCCCCTTTGAGTTCAAAAGTAGCTTTTGACCTTAAATCCTATAGAATGTGCTCCTTTAGTTCCTTTTCAATTTTGCATCAATACTTTCCGAAATGACCAGCTAGAATACTGTCATCATAATTTCTTCCATTTTTTACATTTTCACAGACTTGATCTCATTAGATTTTCACCAAAGCCCTGAATATACATAGCCCAAGTTTTCTAGTCCTGTCTCAAAAAACAAATACTCATCTAAGGTCAACATAAATCATTGAGCTGTGGTGCAAACTCATGTCTTCTAATTCTAGAACTGCTATTTGGTGAAGAAATTATCCAGTCCAATCAGTTTATTTTATAGATTAAGAAAATGAGACACATGGAAGTTAAATGACACAGCCTAAATCATGGAGGTGATGCATGCTGAACTCAGAGCAAAACCCTCAATCTTCTGTCTCAGAAACTAGTACTCTTTTCATCCACTCACTGGTGAGACCTAAATATTTTGCATGGGTGTTTGGACAAATACACAGACTCTTTAATTCACTATCCAGTGGATGACATCATTTTTTGTGAGGTTTCCTTTGAAATGGACATGCCATTTTACCTGTTTTTTCCTTGCCTTACCTGAGGATGCCTCTGAGACAAGCTGACATAGACTTAGTTAAAAGGCATTTAAAAGAGCAGAGTTACTCCAGATAGTTTTTGTTTTTTGATGAATTTTAATTATTTGAAAAGGTGGTATGAAAAGCATTTTTATTTTGAAGTTTTAGAAAGCATTTCTAGAATGCAATTTGTTTAAGAATACTCTGAAGATGTTAAATGATGAAAGCATGTTGCAATAGTAAAGCAAATACGTCAGTTTAATTACTTTTATTGTTCTTACTGTCAACTCATTTCCAAGATAAATCCTACTTAAAATAATGTTTATCTTGGCCATTTATTATTATCATCTAATCATCTTTTTCATATTGTTTCTTATGCAGTAATTTGCTGGTTACTTATTAAAGCACTTAACATTCTATATTAAGTATAACACCTATTCCACAAACATTTACTATATGGCTACAATATGTCAATCATCAAGTAAAATATAAAAAAATAAACAGACAAAATCCCTGTGCCTAGGGTACACATAGCCAAGTATAGAAGGCACAATTCAAATTAATTCAAAAAATATTTGCTGAGAACCAATCATATGCCAATGGGGCCAGACTAAGAAATGTGAGTCCCTACAGCAGACTAATAACTTAGAACCCCATTAGATTCATAATCCTTTATGGTCTGTTGAATAATTATTTAGTGGAGGCAGAGAGAACATCTTTTTATTAACAAAAATTGTGTATTTTTCTTGCTGTTGTTCATAATCAAGGAACTGCTATGGTTTTAATCCAGAAAAATTCCTGATAAAACCTGTATAAAGCCACTTAGAATTTAGGCCATGTAAAGTTATTCCTTCTCGGTAGATAGCATTCCACATGCCTAGGACAGACGCTGTTAGCTGGGGTGCTCTGAGGACTGAGGACACGGCCTGGCCTGTACTTCCACCTCCTACTGAAGTAGGTGAGGGCAGCTGAGGGGTTTTTAATCTGCCTTTCTCATCACTTGGCTTAATGTATGACTTTGTTTTCTCCTTAAAGAAATTACAAATTCCTGGAAATTAAAGTTTCTCCCAGCTGTGAGCTGAGAGCTTTTGACAGGTGTTTGACACCTTATTGATGATCCTTCTTGATTCTTAGTCTTTCATGAATCTGTCCAGTCAACTTCCCCTTACTTTAACATTTTGTGATAATCCTGAGAAATATGGCATTTCTGATTCCTTTTACTAGGAAAATCCATCCTTTTGCACATGGACAAAATGAAACATGGTTTTATCTCCTTGTGGGTATCTTCCCTCCCTCAATCCACTTTGTTGTTGGTTTATGAAGGATAAAACTCTGCCAGTGATAAATGTTTCCTTCTCTTTCGTGTTATATATCTTGCAAGTATCAAGTGCTTTTTCACCAACATTATTACTCTTTATTTCAGTACAGCATCACCTAGTGATGTTATTGAAAACACTTTAAGTGAAAGTCAGAGTTCTACTTGTGACTGAATGCATAAAACACACTGGATACATATATACCATCGGATATACTTAAGCCCTGCTTCTCAATTTCAGTAGCTAACTTTGCCAAATTGCTTAGAAGAAAGTTAAGTTACTATTAACCATTAATTTAATTACCCTACTTAAATGATTTTATCTATATGTTCTTTCTGTTACTAATAAAAATTATACTTTGATCAGAAAACAGGGTTAAGCCATATATTTGGTGACCTTTAAGGACATGTAGACTTTGTGATTACTAAATAATGAATTGATGCTGAAATTTGTTGTTTTCAGGGAGAGAAAAATGTGTGCACATTGGACAAGAAGGAAAAATGCTATGGCTTAGGAATAAAAGATGTTAATTATAAAAATGATGAGAGCAGTAAAGCTTTAAAAAGCAAAAGCATTGTGAGACATAACACAAATTTCACTTGTTTTGCAACAGCCTTGAGATAGTTGAAGTTGAGAGTGTAATATAAAAATAATTTCTTCCTAAAGTTATTGATTACTCCTTTTTATATATTTTAAAGCATCTGGGGTCTTTTTCTTGTTTTAATAAATGTGTCTATATATTCCTAAATTAGCAGGTACTATAATTTGCTTATGTAAAGGGGGCAAGAATCTTGCAAGTGAATTGATTGCTTTGAAGACCATATTTACCAAAATCAGACCAAGTCTCTCTTTTCCCATGTTCCACATATTTAATTACATTTCCTGGAGGGCAGCTTGGCACAGACATGCTGACGTTACACTAGATTAACTTCAGATTGCTGGTTAATGAATGCCCTTCCAGATGTGAATGGACAGTATACTTTAGCATACTAAGCCTACCTGGTAAAGCAGTAAAGCAGTAAAGAGAGATGGGAAAAGTCACCCAGCACTAGGGGTAAAGCGTATTTTCCTAGGTTTAAAAATGAAACACTAGATATGATTCTTTAGGTTAATCTGTGAGCAAATTGATTCATGAAATCAATAAGGAATGCTCTTGGGAATTTTTGCATTGTAACAACTATATTAACACCATTTGTATTCCTTTTGGAAACTGGATGGCAATATTGCACATTGGAAGCAAATTGTGAACTGAAAAATATAAATAGTTTTGTTCAAGTCATTATGACAGGTGCCTTATGGGGGATAATTTCTTTTTAATTAATGATTCTACTCTTTAGGTTGAGAGACTGAAGTATCTGAAGAGTGAATATTAATATCTTTAAGTAATGGTTATTATTTCAAGTTATCCCTATCCTCTGGTAGGGAATTGAAGGCCTAGAGTGATTATAGAAGTTGTCCAAGTCATATAGCTCATAAGTGGCACCTCACTGTGTCCTAGCGCTGGTCTGATTGCAGAGACTATGAACTTCAACACTGTGCTACAGCACAATGCATGCTTAATTCTTAAATGCCTTGGGCAGACAGTTGCTCTTGGGTGTTCAGTTAAGATGTAAATATCATATGCTCTTTTAAAATCATAACAACAAAGGCTATTCAAGCATCGAAATATGGAGATCGTAATGAACTTTCTTCATTTGGGAGAATCTATAGAGCTTTTCAAATGATAGGTTATAACAGCCCAAAGGATTTTAAAATTACTTAGTTAATAGGGTCTCTTGTTGGCAAGCATGCTTTAGAGATCTGTGCATCTCCCAGAAGATGATAAGTACTTATTAGAAACTTGTTTAAGAAATTTGGTCTACTCCCCAGAACAGAGAACAATGAGGATATTTTCTGAACTCTTCTGAAAAATTATTGCTAATTATGGAAAATTAAGTGCAAATAGTACTGGCATAGTTATTAGCACCATAAATTTGATGGACTGCTCCAAAAAGAGAGTTATAAATTACAAAAAATAATGGTTATGAAAATGAATAAGGCCTGTCACCATATACCATAGCTGTATATTTCTATAAAAATATATTATGAGTTACAAATTAGAGGACTTGGTGGAATCTAAAAAAGTTGATCTCGTAGAAGTGGAGAGCAGAATAATGGTTATCAGGGACTGGGGTGGTGGAGGAGATATTGGTCAGAGGATATAAATCTCAGTTGGACAGGAGGAATGAAGTCATGAGATCTGTTGTACAACATGGCAACTATACTTAGTAATATGTTGTATTCTTTAAAAGTGTTAAGAGAGTAGATGTAAAGTGTTTTCACCACAACAATGATAACTATGCGAGGTAATGCACATGTTAATTAGCCAGATTTAGTTAACCCACAATGTAGACATACTTCAAAACATTATACACAGCATTACTTACAATTTTATCTCTCAATATAAAAAAACAAAATTGAAAAAATTGAAGGATCTGACCTCTAGTAATTTTATTACTGTGCTTTTAACAATTATATAGATAATATTTATATCATACAATGAAATATATATTTCCATAAAAGGTTTTAAATAAATGCTGTGATTCTGTAGGTAAACCACCATGAACTATTTCATAGCTCTAAATGTGTTCAAAGTAGGCTTGCGATAATTGACATTAGCCACATGCTAAGGAGAGCGGGCAGATGTCTCATGGGATGAAGCAATGAAGCCCATGTTCTTGCTGGTTACTTGGGCTTCTGCTCTTTCTTCTCTCCCAGATAAGATGCCAATATGCAGACCTTTAAATTACTAATCCTGCATCTACTGTAGGGTGGGAAATTTTTACATTAAAATGTTATCTGAGTGTTTTAAAGGTTTAGAAGGAAAGTGGTACACATGCTGCATGTCTGTTGACAGGCTTCTGGATCCTGGGTTTCACACAGGGTCCGGGCAGCAGTGTGTCTAAGAAGGACTTCCAGTGTTCTTGCGTCTGGTAGAGGACGGGAGAGATGCGAGAGGTCCAGGGGTCTTGGAGTAAATGTGACGAAGAGCTGAAAGGGAACTGAAGTGAGGTGATAGAAGTCGAGGGACTTACAGAGCACGTGGGAGAAGGGGTCGGGAGAACTAGTATTTTAAAAGACAGATCCCAAGGAATTGCTGGCCAAGTAGCCAAGGTTCCAACAGAAACAGAAACGTTTGTCCAAGAGGAAGTTAAATAAAAGGGCTTAGCTGTAGCCTGCAGGGTTGGGGTAGAGAGAAGAAGCCAGAGAAGACATGGCTTTAAAGATCAGGCCCTGAAAGCAGGTCTCCCTCTGAAAAGAGATTGACAGTACTCTCCTATCTTTGAACCAGGCTAATAAAATTTTGCTGTGATGCTTAAAAGCAAGGATTTTATACTCAGACTACCTGAGTTTGAATCCTGGCTTTACCGTGAGTTGAGTGACATTTGTAAATCATGCAAAAGCTGTGTATCTCAGGAAAATAGAGATAATAGTACCTACCTCTTAGGGCTCTTGTCAGGATGAATTGAGTCAATGTATATAAAACCCTACAACAGTGCCTAACAAGGGGTAAATTTCAATTTGTAACAGATATAATAATAATAACAATTACATATACCAGCCATATTATCATCATTCTTCCTTCTGATTTTCCTAAACAAAGGACTTCAGGTAATGGCACTGAGCATGTGGTGCTCAGTGTTCCTCAAGCCAGCTTTTAATTGCTGAGCTCTTTCTTCAAACAAAATTAAAGAATTAGAACATGGAAAGCCCAGGCGCTCTAGTAGAACTGATTGGTACCTGAAGCACTCCCTGCCCTCTCCCCCTCTTGACTTCACTCCCTGCCCTCTCCCCCTCTTGACTTCCAGGGTTACCCCTAGGCCACCACTGTGGAGCACATTTGGAAAACTACTGATGCAATGGAAAGGATCCAACACCCAGAATCAAAGACCTGGCATCGGGTCCTATCTGCCACTTACAGGCTGTGTGGCCTTTGCCTGATTAATATCCTCCCTGGGTCTTCAGGTTCCTCCTGATCCATATACTGTAGGAGTTAGTCTAGTACTATTAATAGTTCAGTGGTTTTCTAACTCTGCTCCCTCCAAGCCTAGGAATTCCGGGGAAGTGCACCAGGCAGATTTGGGGAAGGGGTGGTGGGGAAGCGTGCTGGATGAGGAGAGGGAACCCCACAACTTCAAAAGCCAGGGCTCCTCTGTTTTATATATTGGAATTTCATATTTGTTTGAAGAATGAGTGCCACTGCTAAAGGAATTGTGACTAGATGATCTTCAGTTTCAGTTATTCTGTCGTTCCTCAGAAATTTACAGAATTTCTTCATTGCACCAAAGTAGCAGAAGTAAGAATATGAATGAAAACAACAGATATGGAATATAAGGAAACTGAGTGATAGGGGAAAACAGTATGGGTATTCACAAGGCACTGTGCAGTGCCTAAGATATTTCAGTATCTCTAATATCCAGAGAAAAGTGAAACCTCTGTTATATGAATCTTAGTTCGACAATTTGACTCATCATGTTCATGGGAGCATAGGCTGGCACAATGATAATGACACGCTTGTGGACCACCAAAAATATATTACATACCACCAGAAGACAATCAAACTGAACAATTATTTAAACACTATGTATTGTAGGACTTTTCTTGGTGGTTAGTGATTTCAGAAAATGTGTCCCTGCCAAAGCAGATGTCAGATTAAAATTCTACATTTATGATTGCTGTGTTGTCATTAGAAGTTTATGTGAACTCAGACACTCTTGGCTTGATTGATTTGAACGATGTATTTGGGTAAATTAAGTTACTGTGTTCCTTCGGGACGTGAAACCTGCACTTATGAGTGAGTCTATAGGCCATGCTTGTGGCTTGGACTGGCCCCATGTTTAGTCCTTCTCATTTTCGGCTTGCTGAAAGCAAAGGAAACCCTATAAACATATGCGAATATATATAGAGAGAATGCTGGCATCTGGTTATGTGTTATTTTGATAAGGATTAACATGCAACAAGGGCTGACTTCCCTTACAGGCTTCACATATGGTGTGAGTTGAAGGCCATCCAATGATCTTTCTCTCCAATTATGTACTCCCTTCCACTGTTCAATACTCTCACTGTTGTGCCATTGTGTGTGTGTGTGTGTTTTAAGGCATAATACTTTCACAGTTTCACTGCTAAAATATGTTAGCTTGGAGCAGCATCATCCATTAACACTTTAGCATGGATTGGTTTATCAGATTACTGTCGAAGAATTGGGTCCTGGGGGACTATCCCTAGGGGGCAGTAACAGTTCCATCAGGATGGAATTCAGAATGGTGGGAAGCAGGCAGGGGGAAGGTTCATCCACATGGTGGCCAGAGCAAGGAATGCTGGGAGCCAGGAAGCCCTACTGGGCCCAGCAAAGGAAAAGATGTGGACTGAAGGGTACACATATCAAGGGGAAATTCAGAGGCCTCTCGTGAGCTAGCACAGTGCCTTGTACATCATCTATCTTCAGCAGATCATGGCTGAATTAAATTATTTCTGTCCTAGGGTGGTTTTGGCTAAAACTCAAGATTTAACATTAATTTTTTTTATTGAAAAGATTTTGTATGGCATACTTTCTAAAATCAAGTTTCTTAAAGAGACACGATTTTCTGCTTTAATTTTAAATAATACATTTTGTGCCAGAAAAATTCTTTTTAAGGGAAAACACTTCATGTATAAAGCATAAATAATTCTTCCTTTAATAAGGCACTTCCTATTATAGCGATTGACGAACACATCTGCTGCAAGAATGTTATTTTTTTCACCCATCCATGTGCATAGCTCTGATTAGAAGAGGTAAAAGATGCACATCTCCTTTAAATGTTGAATTGCCTTCAAATGGGTGTATTTTATGATGACAGATTTTGTTATTATGAAAGCTCTGAAAAGCCCTCTTTTCTTTAAAATACTTTTTAAAAATGTAACTCTCTGTCTTAACCCTCTGTGTGTTATGGGTGACTATTGATTTCGGAGAAAAGTACCTTGAGAGCATCTCTCTCCAGTACTAATATCACTGTTGCTTCACAAAACATTTTCTATCAAGGTCTCCTGAGGAACAAATTTTAATAAGCATCCTTTCCATACTTTCTCTTCTATCCAGGCTTTATTCACATCTGCTGTTTTCGGAATAAGCCCACAAATGTTACAATTATCTTTAAAAAGTAAAACCGGAAGACAATTCTCAATCCAGGTGCCTTTGAGCCTTCACTCTATTGTCCATTTATATCACTGTTCAGATGCACTCATTTTTAAAAAATCATACTCATACAATAATGTTTAAGAATAAGGTTTTTTTTGAAAAAAAGTTTAACAAGTACATTATCACCAAATATATTATAAGATTTGAATTAACATTTTCCTGTTTATTTCCAGGGCTACAGCAACACACAGGGGCCAGGTTATTTTCAAAGATGCTTTAGCCCAGCAGTTGTGTGAACAAGGAGGTAAGAGTCATATTGGATTTTTTCATATTGAGTATGTCCAAATTATTCGTGGTAGGTCCTATGTTCTATGTACAAAGGAAGCATTTCATTATTGTCACTTGCTCAGGATAGTTTAAAAATTGAAGTATTGACTCTTTTATGTTTCTAATAATTATTTATTTAGTAATTATTGATAAAGGTCTATAGAATTCTGAAATATTAAATGTGAGCAAACCAAAGCAAAAGAATTTATCTTATTTTCATAATTTTTTTCTAGCAAATTACCTTGAGTTATCTTGGAAATACAAATCTTAGTAGTGATTTTAGAATTCTGCAAAAATGCATCTGCTTAATTTACCAGTTAAATTTTTTGTCAACTTTGTTGAAAATGTTTCTGATTATTGCTTTTAATATTTGATCATGTTATACATGATCATGTGTGTATAGTATCTACGTTCATGTTTCAACTATGTGCACTATTAATTTCAGACTTGTGGATAGATACTGTATCAGTTTAGATTAAATTTTACATAATATTAGATAGGTATGATGGGGTCTTAAGAAACTTGAAGTGATTTCTGGCTTTTGGCTATCACATACATACCCACACTCATCCATACCAGACTCTCACTCACACATGCACACACAAACACAACACAGCAAAAAGGTAAAACTAAAGTCCCTTCGCCCAAATGTGTTCCTCCTACCCCTTGAGTTTCCACCCAAATTTGTGTCTGCATGGTGGATGTTACCCTTGAGAGACTGAGCTTCTCAAGTATAGGGACTATGCATTAAGGATCTTTGGTGCCCAGAACCTGACATAGTGCCTGGCAATAACAGCTTTCCAAAAATGTTGGTAGATTGAATACAGGTTTGTCCTGCCCATACATACATTCCTTGATTTAAGCATCTTGACAATGAAAACATTTGATGTCAATCTTTGTAAATACTGTGCCATTTTCATTGGTCATCATAGGCATATCATTAATTTTTGTTTAGAATGGTATTTGGGGGGAATTTGTTAACTTAAGAATTGCATTATTGAATTTAAAAGAAATTTCTACTAACAAAAATCTAATGGGCTTAAGAGAGAGAGAAATAGGAAAAATTATACTGGTTTTTGAAAGGCCTAAGAAAGTATCATTTATTATAATATATACATTATTATATATACAGTATATACATTATATATAATATATACATTATTATATATACATCACAATATTGCTTTAATGTGATGCTTAATGCTTATTAGTGGCAAATTTCTGATTGGTTACATACATAATTCTTAAATCAGAAAACTCTATTTTAATTATAATTTCAAACATATTATCAGTATTATTGGGTTAAACAGATTTTTCTTCCATGGCTTTTGAGAGAGCAAATATTAAAATGTGCCTTTGTATGTAGGCTCGAAAATTCTATCATAAATCTTTTTCCAGCCTATGAAAACATTCATATTACTGAAAATATAGAACACCATATAGCAGTGACTATTAATATCCTAAAAAATGTACAGTGTCAGAAAATTAGACATAATTTTATTAATGTCCAATTTTATTAATGTTTACCAATTATCTAAAAATGATTTTTTAAGCCTTGAATTTTTTAGTCTTTTCTATTGTAAATGAATTATTTGCATTAAGCTCATTTAAAATGAAAAGAAAAAGCCAAGAAAAACCAGTAAGGAAAAGATTCTCAACCAGTGAGAAAAAAAAAAATGCCTTGTATAGTAGTATTGCATGTGATGTTATTAAAAATATTGTACAGCCTGGGACCAGAAGAAAAACAATGAGCTTTTCAATTAGTACCTAATTCATTGAAATCATATCAGTCCATCCAGGATAAGGTGTAAAAGAATACAAACAAGAGTGATGGCTTACTGCTGTTAGGAAATAATAAGGAAAATAATTGGTGCTATAAACTGTATATTTATTTTGGCCCTATCTACTTTTAATTAAAACATTAATTATCTCCTCAAATAAAATAATTTTAACATGTAATGTTTTCATGTATTAGATGAGGAATATCTAATGTATTTAGTGGAGGAAAAAAATTAAATCACTATATATCACAGTACAGTGGCCTTTCAATTATAACATACTCAATAGGTTTGTTGATTTTAATTAAAATTAAACAATTCAAACAAAATTTTGTTTTGTGGAGCTTTAGGACAGCTGTTAGTACAACACTGTATTGCTGGCGAAGCATATTGAAAAAGTGAAAGGATTAGAAAATATACTAGTTATGTCTTAGTCTGTGATCTTGATCCCTTTCCTTACAAAACATTCATTGCAAGACTTTATTCTGCAAACATGTATCCACCACCTGGAAGAACTCCATCCTAGCTCACTGTGCTAAATACGGATATGAAAGTGAACAGGACCCATTTCCTGTTCTTGAGGAACTTGCAGGCTAGGATGTAAGTGACAGATCAGTGGATCACAGAGGTAGCTAAGTTTGCCTGGGAGTGTTAGGAAGGGGATTTCAGGGAGCTGGAAAGGAGATTCCATCTATCTCCTTCCCATTCCCACTGACCCATCTTGAATCAGGCCCCAACGCCTCCTGTGGGAATTGCTTAATGTAAGCCTCCTTTATAGTTTCTCTGCTCTCATTTTCATGGTACCTATACAGAGCTGCTATAATGAGCTTTCTAAAATAGAAATATTATTCTATCATTTCCCTCCTTAAAACCCTTCAATATCTCAATTGGAAGCAAAAGTTTATCTTCAGAGTAAAATCCATACTGTTTATCACAGCATGCAAGGAAAATCCTTTGCAATCTGCCTTTACTTTGCCTCCCCATCTCATTTATCACCATCCTCTCATTTTCACCTTAAAATTCCCTGAATGTACCTCACTCTGTCTCCACAGTGTTATCTGCAGCCAGCTTTCTTTGCCTAGACTACTCTTTTACATCTTTTAGTTCTGTCTAACTCAGGCTTTCAGATCCTGCTTGGCTATTATCCCCTCTGGAAAAAACATCTCTGATCCCCACTCCTCTCCCCCCAAGCTGGTCAGGCAGCTCTCATACATAACTCTCCACACAATGCTCAAGGCACAGTAATAATATAAATGGGAACACTCTTGGCATTATTAAATGCCAGAAACCACTCTAAGCACTTTACAAACATTAACTCATTTAATCTTTATAGCAACCCTCTGGGAATAAAAAACCATTATTATCTACATTTTAAAGATGAGGAAACCAAGGCACAGCCAGAGTACTTGAGCATTCATCCATTCAACAACTGTTAATATTAATTGCATATTGTAATAAGAACATTATCACAGTGCCTTATCTGCCGTTAGTTATAAGCTCCTTGAGGGTAGGGATAGTTCTTATTACAGAATCTCTAAAGCCTCTCAAGATATCTGGTGCAGAGTAGGCACCTAATAAGTGTTTATTGAATGAATGAGTGAAGAGTTGAAGTATACAATGGTCTGATAGAGGTGGCAAAGAGAAAGCTACCCAGAAATTTATTACAGCTAAGCCATGAGGCCCGGAAGGGTAAGTGGAAGAAATCATAAAGCCACTGTTACACGCTCAGGGGCTTAAACATTATTCTGTAGGCAGTGGGACACAGGTGATTGATAGGAACAATTTATGTTTGAGAAAGAAAACATAATGGGGTTGGGGGTGGAATGCATTGCAGGGGTTAGGAAGCTAAGGGGGTCCTAAGTAGGTTGGAGGCTGGAAAGAAGGGTATGTTAGGAGAGACCTAAGAAGGGATGGGGGAAGTGAGGGCAGGGAGGGAATCCAGGGCGACTTTGTGGTTTCTGCCCCAGGTGACCCAGCAGATGGTGATGCCAAGAACAGAGAGAGCAACTTGAGCATTCATTCATTCATTCATTTGAAGAAATGTTAGAGGTGTTTAGAAGAGAAGATAATGAACTAGACTTCTACATGCTTGCTCTAAGGAAGTGACAGGGCTCTCCACAGACTGGGGTGGGGAGGGAGATTTGAGAGCCACCGGCATGTTGGTGCTGGGGAGGCTGTGTGTTCTCCCAGAGAGTGGTTGAGCAGGGGCAGGAAGATGAGGGGACTCTGGAGAAGGGGCAGCTTCAGAATTGGGGGGAGCTTGGGGAAGAACTTTCGCCACAGTAGAGGAGTTCAGTAGAAACAGCTGCTTCCAAGAGAACGGGGCAGATGAAATGTGGAGAGGTGCCTTGGCATTTTGCAATTAGAAAGGCATTGGCAATTTGGCTATAAATGAGGGTGGTTTTCAGAGAGACTAGACCACCTGAGGCAGCCTTGTAGTATGGAAGGTTGTTGCTCAAGCTTTGGAGTCATACAGTCAAGGCAAGACAGATGATTGTGAGATGAGAAGTAAATGTGAGGCAGAGTTTGAAGTTGAGATTTTGAAAAAAATCTAAGATTAAAGGGAAAGAGAGAGATAGGGCAACCAGAGGGGAAAGCAGGCTCAAGGGAAGGATGGGTTCCCTCTTTCCCTCCCTCCCTCCCCTCCCCCCTCTCTCTCTCCTCTCTCTTTCCTCTCTCCTCTCTCTCTCCTCTCTCCCTCTTCCCTCTCTCCTCTCTCCTCTCTCTCTCCTCTCTCCCTCCTCTCTCTCTCTCCTCTCTCTCTCCTCTCTCCCCTCTCTCTGCTCTCTCCCCTCTCTCCTCTCTCCTCTCTCTCTCCTCTCTCTCCTCTCTCCCCTCTCTCCTCTCTCTCCTCTCTCTCTCCTCTCTCCTCTCTCTCTCCTCTCTCTCTCATCTCTCTCTCCTCTCTCTCTGTCTCTGTCTCTCAGCATAGGCTTCCAGCGCCTTGCAGGCAGACACCACTAGGAACACACCTGTAGTGGAACAGGTTGGGTTTGGTGCTTGTTCCAGTGTAGGGGAAGGCACAACATGAAAAGCCATGGGGCATCTCAATTAGAGGCTGTAGCACAAGTAACTATTCGAAGATTTGGGCTATATTTGGTAATTTGAGCTCAGGTTTAAGGAAGTAGGGCTTTGCTCCAGATTTGATGCAATCAGGCAGTTCTGTGCTTAGGTATCTCAAATCCATCTGTAGGAAGGACAGACTAGAGCGAGGCTAAGGCTGTAAATGGTAAAGAAGCAGCAGTCACTCCTCCTAGCCAGGAGAGGGGAATGTTTGTGGCTTGGACAATGTTAAAGTGTATCTGTGTTCGAACGAGTTAAGAAATAGATGTGTTTTTAGCTTGATCTATAGCCGTCACCACAGAGTAGCCTTGTGTTCTCTGATATTGTTTATGTTCAACAGCGGAACACCAAGGCCCAGCTTGGATTGCCGGGCCAGCTCCTGGATGTCAGAGGCTACTTTTCTCTTAATTGAGGCTGAGGAGAGAATGCCAGTGGGCAGTGATTTACTTTTGGATTTTAGACTTTACAAGGGCTTTGAAAGCATAGAGGAATGGAATCTCTTATTTGTGCTGCTATAACAGATTACCACAGACTGAGTAATTTGTAAAGAACAGAAATTTATTTTCTCAGTGACCTAGAGGCTGGGACGTTCAAGATCAAGGTGCTGGCAGCTTGGGTTGTCTGGTGAGGGCTGCTTTCAGCTTCTAAGAGGGGGAATTCCGTGTCCTCACATACATTGCAAAATGTATATACCATCATATTAAAAACCTAAAAATTGTTCATGGATTTCCATTTGATCTCTAGTGAATCCCCTTAATGCTCTTGGAACACCGACCAGGTTTAGGGATTTTTACACCTCTACCTTGAATTCTGAGGCTCCAAGTAAGTATAGACTTTTCTCCAGCTGAGTTCTGCCAACATGTCACAATGCAGACAAGGAGTCAGAGTTTTTCATCTATAATCCAGTGCCAGGGGTTGGGAAGGAGTGCTAGGCTGTATATTCTCAATTATCTTGAAGTGGAAGATGCTTAGGTTCATTCGCTAGCAGTAAGAAATAAAGAACTGAAATTGTTCAATAGTTAGAATTCACAAGGAACTATTGAGTGCCTATCGTGGGCCAGGTTCTGTTCTAGGCTAGGTCTTGGGATACGTCAATGAACAGAGCAAAGATCCCTGCTGTCATGGAGCCCACATTCCGGTGGAGAGAAGACAGACAAAAAATATGAGACATAATAAATGAGTAAATGTGGTATCACCTTAGAGGGTGGCAGGTGGCAAGTGTTATAGAAAACAAAAAACTATAGGGTAAGAAGAGCACACAATTGAGTGGAAGGGGAAGAGGATAGCAAGTTTAAATGGGGTGGCAGGTAAGTCAGATAGACCTCACTAAGAAGGTGACATCAGAGCAGAGACCAAGAGTCTGGTAAAGGAGTTAGCTAAGTGACTATCTGGGAGATTGTCCAAAATGTCACTAAGTGATTTTAAAGTTAAGCATGGTAGTGTTTGGTGAAGTACTGCTGTTAGAGATGATCAAAGCAAAGAATAGAGGCAATTTCAGGATAGACTAAAAACTTGAAAGGAACTAGGAGAAGTCAGTTTTTTGTAGAAATTATTATTGAACAATCTAAAGAGAGCAGCAGACATAATATATATTTCTCTGAATCACAGAGAAATTACTGTTGAAAATATTAATATGAGTGTGGTATATATGGACCAAGAATGAGGAATAATATTCAAATTTATGCTGTAATCGTGGATCTGTGGGTTCCTTATCTGTGGATTAGCAAAGAAGCCAAGAAAGTTACCTTGATGCAACATACACTACTCACAAGTTACAGGCCTAGAATCCAAATCTCTGGACTCACAGCCCCATATTGATTCCATTATACCCAATAGATTCTTAAATTAAAAAGTTAAACATTAAAAATCCTCGGGAACCACAACCTCAATAAACAAGATCATCACTACTGCCTAAATTCCCTGAAAGACCAGGAGAGGATGCATTGTCTTTGGAGCCCTCATAAATCCACACGATTAAGGCAAAAGTGACCTGAGCATGTCAGCATGGGGGCTGTGGGTCCGACAGTGTGCACAGATCACGAGAGGATGGGCAGGGAGAATAACGGTGTATGTGTACACGCTGGCCTGTGGGCTTCTTGGCACACCTTCTTCCAACACGCACATCGATTATTTAGCAAGGCCAGATGGCGGGCTTAGCGGCCTGGCCTGACAGCAGTCATGCCCTGTAGTGCCCCCAAAGGGTGCATGCCATTTACAAACCACCCTGGAATTCTCTGTTGTGGGGTTGATGGAAGTGGCTATGACCAAAGGCAAATGTTTTATGTCAGGAGGAAAGAGGTCAGGTTTACAGCTGGTGCAGACAACCTTGGCTGCTTTCTGCCAGGTGCAGCCGTTTTTCTGCTGTTTGTCACCCTCAGAACAGTGAGTGGTGGAAAGGGCATGTGTATTCTCTGAGGGCCACTGGGTCATGGTGGTAGGCGGTGCATATACTTCATCCAGACCCCAAACTCTGAAATTTTTAAATCATTTATCTTAAGGATTGCTGAAAGTTTTCTGAAAATCTGAGATGGAGCACGGTGCAGGGGAAAGTTTAATAAGCAAGGCCATAAAGTTAATGGGGCATTTAACCTCTTTAGTTGTTTATCAGCACTTTAGGGGTAACTTTTATATCCAAATATTATACAAATTGTAGATCAGACACAACAAAATCTTGTCTTGGCTATCCTTGGTTATCCAATAGCTTATATTACTAAATGTCTTTCGAATGCCCTTAATAGTCAAAATTGGAAATTACCATATCTACTTTAATTGTTGAAAAGAAAAATAAATAATTATTTGCTTCACTTGAATTTGCCCAGTGTTAAACATTTGCTAGTCAAAGACATCTGTGTTCCCCATGGCTATTTTGTAGCTTCCATTTCAGTTTAGCTGTTACAACTGCTGTTCATGACATCCTCAGGCTTTGTAATTTATAAACAAGGAGAAGTGAATTAAGAGGCTCAGGGAAAACCATCCAGGAAACCCCAGACCTGCTTCAAGGTCTCGAAAACTATCCAACAAAGGAAGGAACTAAAACCCTCCTGGGGCTATGGCTGGCAAAAAGTGTCCCTATGTGGTCCTGAAGACAGACAGATTAAGGGGAATGATAAAGAGCTGACTCATAGGGCCATGGTAAAATTTCTTGCTACTGGCTCTGGGTGAGTCTGATTACTCTTTTAATTTCCTAAAGAATGGTGTTCTGGACTGGTGCTGTTTATTCCAAGGTGATTGAACATAGATTTAAACAGCCTTTTCAGTTCTGAGGGCTATATACATTCCCACCTGACAGCTTTATCTAGTCCAAAGTCAAAACACCAAGATTTATGCCTGAGAAAAATTTTACATTGAGTTCTTTTGGATGCCCATACAGGTACTCTTTCTGTTCATCCTGCTATACAGTCTGCTTGATTCCTCCATATTCTGAAGGACAAAGCACTTGGACCTATATAATTACTTGGGGAAGGGGAGCAAAGCTGTTATAAACATGCACAACTCACAAGTTTGTTTGGGTTTGTGAAATACTACTTCAATTTACTAATCCAACCTTATTTTTAACGTACATGTGAAAACTCAGTTGTTTCATGTAGTAATTAATATAGATTTTCACAATTGAGTTTGTAAGAGTTGGAAGCCATTAATATTAATTAACATATACTGTGCTGTGTCCCCAGTGTGTCCAGTATATAAAACGTTGCACAGGACCCAGGGGAGGTGTGTAGCAATATATGGCAGTCTCATATCCTGTTCTTAAAGAGTGTATTATACAGTATAAACTAGTATAAACTCAGAAAAAAGAGATTTACAGGAAAACATAAACTCAGTGGAATGGCATTCCTCCCATCTCCTCTGGGGCCTTGTTCCAACAATTTTGCTCTCACTTTCTCATGGTTTTCAACATCTTCCTTTTCAGCGGCCACCTCCTCCTCGGTGCTTAAACCTGCTGAAGCCACTATGACTTTGACTTGACTGTGACCCCTCTGACCATATTAGTCCCTCATGCTCCAGCTTCCTGAAAGAGCAGTGTGTGCTCCAGGGCTTCCTTCCTAACCCTGCCACTGGGCCTCTACCGCCAACCACCACCATCCTTGAGGTCACCAATTACCTACTAGGGTGTCAACCAATCTAAAGGGCTCCATCCTCACCCTGCGTGACTTCCCTACCCTTTCTCAGTTTCCTTAATGAGCTCCTCTTCTTCCCACGTTATACATTCTGGGGTTGGCAGTGATTCTGTCCTTGGGCTTCTTTTCCTATTTTTACACTGTCCTGATGATCTGACTCACACCTATGGTTTTCATCTCCTTAACTCTCTGTGTTGTTGGTGCTTACTTAGGGAGTCAATAAGGCAGAGTGGTTGAGAGCCTGAAGTTTGGAGCCATGTACCCCTGGGTTTGAATTTCTGCCCTGACACTATGTAGCTGTGTAATCTTGCAGAGTCCCAATTCCCTCATCTGTAAACTAGGGAAAATGATGGTACTGACCTTTTGGGCCATCTCATGCCATTCCAAAGAGCCTGGTACAATGTTCTGTGCCCAGAAGGAACATAATGGAATTGTGATGATTAAATGCCATAATGAAGCACGTAGTGTGGAGGCTAGCTCATATGCACTCTATAAACACTATCATTACTATTACTGGACACTACATTTGGATGCCATTTAAGTACCTTGAACTCAACATATTCTAAACTGAACTTTCCCCGATACCTGCACTCCTTTATTGCAGTTCTGGTCAGTGACTTCATACTCAACTCAGTCACTAAACAGATACCTAGGTAACAGATTTCTTTGCTCATTCCTTTCTGTCATCTGTACCTAAGACCAGTTTACTCAGTCTCCCTAATATCTCTTAAACCAACCTCTATCAAAATGCTCCTAGACACAAACCTCATTTTGTTACTCCCAGCCTCAAACCTTATAACTGTCCTCCTGCATTTGCCCCCAGTATAGCTTGATTGTCAAGGCCCTTTCTGATCTGTCCTCACCTCTCTCTCCAACCTCATCTCTGAATTTAGGCTGTCTCCAAACTCCCCACCCTCACCTAACACCAAACTCTCTATTTCTGCTGTAATAAGTACTTCCTTTATCAAACATGCCATCCTGACTCCCATCACTGTGGCTGGTGTATGCCACTTCCTCTCCCTGGAATACCCTCCTCATTTCCTCCTCCTATGTCTAAAGGATGAAACTGTGCTCATCCTTAAAGATCCAGCTCAAACCTGTCCTCCTTCATCATCTTGATTTGTTATCACTCTTCCACTTTATACTTGCTAACTGAATTCAGTTCACCGAATTGTATTATAACGCATTGATTTCTACTGCACTTTGGGCTCCTTGATCCAGCAGAGACTGGATTGTTTTTGTATTCCCAGAACCTGTCATAGCACCTGACACATAGCAGGCACTCAAATATTAGTTAAGGAAATGAATGGATCCTACAAAGCAGGTATACCTTTCCAAAATTGTCTAATTACTATTATTTCTTTAATTGCCAGCCAATCTGCACCTCCCACGCTCCCAGAAATGTTTTCCCATCTGTGTTAGGCATCATGCACTCCTCCTTCATTGATGGGCTTTATTAGGAGCAGCCCTGGAAACGCACAGCTGGAGGGATGTTATTTGAGATGGTGTTCGCTGCATCATTCAGTGTCCTCTTTGTAAGAACCCACAGGAGAAACTTCTATCAAGCATTTGTACCCAAAATATCTGTTACAAACTCTTTAATTCTGTAACTTTTATGGCATGAGAAACAAACTGAAGACCTGGGGGCATACGTCTGGTACTCTCAACATGGGATGTATTATTTTTCTACCTTCATTTGCCATCATCTTTGATTTCACCACTTTATTGTCTTGTTCAGGTGTCTGCCTTTTTTGCCTTAAATCTATTTTAGAGCAAGGCAAATTGTATGATTCATCCTTAGGTATGGAAAGGAAAGTGAAAAGAAATATGAAGGAAAGTAAAGGGAGGATGACATATGTACAAGTGACTAGGAAGGGAGAGAATAGAGGAGATGGTTAGAATTTTCTATTAATAACAACAATGGTTTTAGCAATAATGCCTTGATATTATCAATATCCATTCAGCTGATATTTTTGTAGCTACTTAGTGCCAGACATTGTGTTTGGCCTTGGGGATGCAGAGATAGACAAGATAGAGCAGGCGTCCTCAAACTACGGCCCGCAGGCCACATGCAGGTGTTTTTGCCCATTTGGTTTTTTACTTCAAAATAAGATATGTGCAGTGCGCATAGGAATTTGTTCATAGTTTTTATTTTTTTTCCAGCATATTATGGGGGTACAGATTTTAAGGTTTCAATAAATGCGTAGTTTTTTTTAAACTATAGTCCGCCCCTCCAACGGTCTGAGAGACAGTGAACTGGCCTCCTGTTTAAAAAGTTTGAGGACCCCTGAGATAGAGTCTCTACTCACAGGAACTCACTATCTAATCAGCTCTGATTTATACTCTGCCTTTTAAGATTCTGACTGAGATAAACAATAGCTACCTTTCTCTGAAAGAGACCCTTCCTCATCCAAGGGAAATTAACTCATTTTAGTTAGAGTATTGACTAAGCTTCTATGTACTTGAGGTACTAAGCAAAGTACCTCAAACTATGGGTGGCTTAAATGGCTAGAAGTTTTTTCTGAGTCATAGACCAGTGTGGTGGTGGGTGGTCCAGGGCTGGTAGGTGTCTGTACTATGCACAGCACAGAGCTTCCATACCTCAGGCCGAGCTGGCTGCTCCGGCACTCACCGTCTCCTAGCAGCAGGGACAGGAATGGGCCAGGGAAACATGCCCATTCCCTTAGCACATGACACAGCCCTCAGTGTGATCCAGGTCACCTCTGTTCAACCTCATAGGGGCAGGACTTAATTCCTTTGTTACAGGAAGCTGCAGGGGCAGCTGAAAAATAGACCTCAAACTGGGAGCCACAAGTTCAGTTAAAATAAAGAAGGGGAGAACAGACATTGGTAAATCTCTATCAATTTGAGCAAAAAGTCTTCTTCTTCCTCCTCCTCTTTCTTTTGATCCTAATGATTTTCCTTCTGACCTTTGACTATTATTTAGAAGCCATGTGTGCTCAGGTTTCATGTCAGTTTGTAGCTGTACTTCCTCTCATTTGCTTCATTTATGCACTTCATCTCTTTAAGTTCTCAAAGGTCTAGGAATTCACCAATTCACAGGGTATTATTTTGTATTCTGATTTTTCACTTAAAACTTTTATTCATATCATTGGCAAAGTTTTGGAAAATGCATGGATATCTCCATAGGTGAGGACATGGGCGTGGTAAGATGATGAGTCATAAGTTCTAGTGTTTAATGTCCCATGATTGATAGCACATAGTAGAATAAATCTTATCTGAAAGAACTCTCTGTCCCCCAATCATAGGTTATAAAGATATAGTTTCACTGTGCTCCTTTTCCATGTATTTTAAAATATGATAGAAGATAAGTTGTTATGAGACACAAATCGAGGTGGAAAATTAGAGAGACAGAGGGAAGAGTAAAATAATTCTTAGTATTGATGGTTCAGTGTATAATTTAACTGTGTTTAAATATTAAGCAATTTTTTATACTGATCATAAGTATATTCCTGAACACAGGGAGAACTATTTTCACTCCAAATTTATAACATTTTTGGAAGCTTAATTATCATACTTGAAGGTCAAATGGTGCTTTATTGCAATAAAATACAAAAAGTAATAAAGAAATTATTCCTGGGGAGATGAAAGTCTAGGTTCATAGCTCATTAAATGCTAACTTCACAGACCATGTCTAATTTGTCATATTTAGCTTTGGAAGTTTAATACATTTGAATTTCAAATTAGGCAAAGAGATACCTGAGGCAAAACTACCTAGGGCCTTTGAATTCCAAAATGATTCAGGGGATATAGTTCCTAGAACATAATACTTGTATTTGTAAGAATTGACTATCACTATATATATAGTAATAGTCATATATATATATAGGGACTCAAAGCCTTTTTTTGTTTAAAGCAATCAATAATAGTAACATAAAGCTCATTTACTATCCCCGCAATTCATCTTTAGGCACCCTTTCCTTTTTCCGCCCTGCATATTGAAATCTCTATCCTTTGCACTGAGTAATTTGTTTAACAAGTTGACTGAAATGTATTAGTACTACTATATTTTGGAGTCACGTGATTACTTAAAAGGTTCTTTCCAAAATAAGTCAGTTGAAAGAAAAAACAGATTTGTCAAGAGAATAACCTTTAGGGGAATTAAACACAACCTCATTCTTTCTAATGTGCCTATTCCAGGCTGCTGTGATCTATGAGATTCTGGTGGACTCAACTTTTGAAAGAGCATAAACACAGAAATGCTTTTTAAAAAATGAAGCTTTTCTTTATTCTTAGCATGTAATCTGTCTCCTGGAAAAATTAAATTGATGATGGGAAGGATTTAGGCTTCCATTTAATATTGAGATACCATATAATGATCCATGTTTATAATATATTTATTTTAAAAAGCTCAATAGTTGAAGCTATTAAAATGTGATTTAAAAAAGTATGACTCTGAACACCAAGATACAAATGAAATCATAGAAGCTAATATGGAATTGGAAGTTTTTGCTTCCTATTTCAGTTTACAGAGATGTTCTAACTTCCATTTCTATCTGCAGAGCTCAGCTAGTGCTCTCTTGCCTAATGCCAGTATCATAAAGATAAATTACTCATTATAATCTGTGAGATGCTCTAAATAATTAGAGATAATGGATAAAATATATTTAGTAAATGAAAGGTTATAGTCACAAAATAACTTTATATAATGACAAGCAGTACATTAGTTGTGCTTAAAAGTTTGGGAAGGGAGCAATAAGTGGTCCTTATACGACAAGGAAGGTCAGCTTAATTCACACTAAGTCAAAAATAGTGTGCTTTTAAAGAAAAATTTCCACCCCTGCCACAAAATAAACTTTTTTTTAGGAAAAGACCTCCTATTCTGTGACACTAGAACCATCACCTACACATAGATGTGATAACATATATGGGCTAAGTCCTTTTCATCATTTACTCAAAAATGTGCTGCTATGCACTTTTTCTACTTTGATTTTAAACAAATAAATAGTAACCTTGTTTAAAGAGACCAAGGAGCATGTTATTCATTTGAAAATTTTGGTACTGAATTTACTTAGTTGTCATGTTAGGCCCACTCGGTCCTTGCAGTGTGAATTGCTTGTCATGATATGAATTGGGTCTTATCATTCACCTCCACTATATTTTTGCATAATTGTCTTTATCAAATCTGCATTAGTACAAAATTCTTGTATTCATTCAAGGTAGTTCCAATTTCTTTTTCATGCTAGTTGATGGTGATTAATAAATCATTTCAAGAATAGCACAGCTGAATAGAAAAGAAGTTCTACAAGCAATATATTTTTTCAAACAAATTTTAAAGTACCTTCTAAAAACACTGTTTCAGGTTTCTTTTATTCTCAACATATTAGCTTATTAATTTTAAAAATCCATTCTTGTCCTCTTTGCATAGTCTATGAAAGCTTAGTAAAACATATACTTAATCTTCAGGTTATTTAATAGTATTCCAGCACCTAGGAAAATGCCCAGGTAAGGAAAGACTTAGAATGTCAGTAAAGCATTTCAGTTACTGATCTAAATCTTTGTATTCTGCCAAAACAAATAATCTGGATAGATCTCATTGGAGAGAGAATTTTGAGGACAAATAATTTTTAAGATACACTGCCATGAACATTAAAAGGAGTCTGGAAAAAGAAATAAGTACACTTTTATGAACAATTTAGATACTCCTAAGAACATTTATTTACCTGTGTAATATTAAGAGATAGAATTATGCTTGAAATTTTAAGTTTCCATTTTTTCTCATTTAACTGCTCTCAGGAGAGATTTGTCTAACAAAATTAAGTAGATTTTCATTTATCAGTACTTTCCTAGTAAAAATTGCTACCAATTTGTATTGATGATAGCTTTGAAGTTGTATATGAATTTGGCATTTTTATTTGTATTGACAGCTTTGAAGTTGTATATGAATTTGGGTTTTTCACTAAAATCAAGTCAAAGTATGCCATGCTCTCATTATTTCTTTTTAATTTTTATATGAAAATATTAAGGGGATGCAAATACTTTTATTCTTAAACTTTTGCTGGAAATAGGCTTTTGAAAAAGATGGTGGCTTTTGTGAGATTCTATCATAAATCCTACATTCTGTTGGCTTGCTTTTACTTTTTTTATTTCAAAATATTTTAGGGTCACAAATGTTTTAGGTTACATGGGTCACTTTTGCTATGCTTGAGTCAGGGGGTTGTAAGTGTGTCCATCACCCAGATAGTGTTCATTGTACCTGTTAGGTAGGCTTTCACCCATTCCTCCTCCCCCTCCCCCCTGCTTGATTTCCACTGAGTTTTACTTCCCTCTGTGCACATGTGTGTTTATTGGTTAGTTCCCATTCAATAATGAGTACATGTGGTATTTGTTTTTCCATTATTTAGGTACTTTACTTAGGATAATGGTCTCCAGTTACATTCAAATTGTTGCAGAAAGCCTTAATTCATCCTTTTTCACGGCTGAGTAATATTCCATACACCACATTTCATTAATCCACTCATGAATTGATGGGCACTTGGGTTGATTCCACATCTTTGCAATTGTGAATTGTGTTGCAATAAATATTCGAGTGCAGGTGTCTTTTTGATAAAAATGACTTCTTTTCCTTTGGGTAAATACCCAGTAGTGGGATTGCTGGATCAAATGGTAGGTCTACTTGTAGTTCTTTGAAGGATCTCCACACTGTTTTCCTTTTGGGTCAGTTGTGTTTCCCGGAGGCAACAGGTACTTCGGTTATATTTTTTCATCCATTCAGCCAGCCTATGTCTCTTGAATGGAACATTTAAACTGTTCACGTTGATTGATAGAATTGATATGTGGGATGCCATTCTGTTTACCCTGTTGGGTAGGACCTTAGTGCTTTGTTTTACCTCCTGTACTCTTGTTTTATATGAGCTCTGAGCTTTTGATTCTGTGTGGGTTTACGCCGGTGTGTGTCTATTATGCTGGTCCATGTATAATGCAGCTCTGAGTATTTCTTGCAGGGTAGGTCTGGTTTTGAGAAATTGCCTCAGTGTTTGCTTGTCTGGAAAAGTCTTTATTTCTCCTTCATATATGACACTTAGTTTTGCAGGGTAGAAAATTCTAGGCTGGCAGTTGTTCTGTTTAAGAAGACTGGTGATGGGGTCCCAATCCCTTTGGCTTGTAAAGTCTCGGTTGAGAAGTTTATCGTTAGCCTGATGGGTTTTCTTTTGTAAGTTACTTGATGTTTTTGCCTCCTGGTTTGCAGGAGTTTCTCCTTCCTGTTGACTTTGGCCAGTCTGATGACATGTGTCTTGATGATTGCCTCTTTGGGATGCATCTCACTGGTGTTCCTTAAGCTTCTTGTACCTGGATATCTAAATTTCTAGCAAGATCAAGGAAGTTTTCCTGAACTATTCCCCTAAATAGATTTCCCAGTCCTTGTTCATTTTCTTCTGTCACCCTCAGGGATGTCTATGGTTCTTACATTTGGCTGTTTTGTATAATCCAGCATTTCTTGTAGGCTTTGTTCATTCCCCTTAATTCTTTGTCCTCCTTGACAAAATTTGGTCATTTCATTTAGAAGAACTGATTTACTTTGATTCAAAAACATGCCAGTTTCAAACTATAGCTTTCCAAGTATTATTCTTGTTCCAACCTAATATTATTAACATGGAATTCACAGATATTGCACAAATTGAAAAGCAATTCTAAAATTATTATATTAACATCAACAAGATATTCTTCAAATTTTTCTTGTAGGATTTTTTGCAGACAATTTATAAAATGTTGGGAATTATAGTTAAAATCTTCTGGACATTGAATCATATTAGGAAAATGTATAAAATCATTATTAATTTGTATTTTGGAAGTTTTAATTTAACATAAATTCTCTTACTTTTCCAGCTAGTTTGCAAATAAACTCTTGCTTTCCTTGGTGCTTAAAATTTAGCTTGTTCATATGCATTGTGATATTGGTGTGAGAACATACATCGTTATACCAGGTTTTTCTCATTGATTATCAGATAATTGGCAAGTATTTCTTTTGTGTCAAGAAAAATCTTTAATTAAAGTTAACAGTTCAGTGAATCCTTGTAAAACTCTTCTATGACTTAACCAATAAGCATTGGCAGAAAATATAAAATTATTAAATTTCTTGTCTTCTATTTTTTTCAAAAGTTCCTTAAACTGGTGATGATTCAGAGCATTTGAGTACACATACTAAAAGATTTTCACACTGTATCCATGACATGTTCTGTAGAGTCAGCTTCAAAAAACTGTGTACAACTATTTTAGTATATGTAATGTGTTGATATGAAATAATGACAAATATCAGTCTCTTCTTTAAAAATTCTAAGTCTAGATTTTTAACCTAACATAGCTGAAGCACTAGACATTGTGATAGAACTATTTTTTTTCGTATCTAGCTGAAATTCTTCTTTGAAAGATATAAAATCCTTAAAAAATATATGTATTGAATTTTGGTTTTTAAATATTAAGTTGATATTTCTTCATAGATTTAGAAATCCTTTGGGGGAAAAAAACCTAATCAAAGTCTTAATTGAGCAGTGTCCCTTATCTCCATACTCTTCCAGAGTGCCCTTTTAAAAACATATTTGAACATGCCACTTCTTTGCTCACACCTGTTCAGGAGATCATCATGCTTTTATGGTAAGATCCAAATGCCTTAGCATTCAATTTCAACTCCTCCTGATATATTCAACTTCACTTTTTCTACTGTTTCCTCTTAAACTTTCATCCAGTCATGCCGAACTTGTGGCTCTCCCAAAAGGCCATCTCTCTTACTTCTCTGTGCCATTCCACTTTTACTCCAGAAAGAAGCCTCTCTCCCATCCCCTACCACCACCTGTTTTCCTTCTACTATTCTTTCAAAATTCAGAGAAATCATCTTCTCTGGAAAATTCTCTTGACACCTCCAGTCTGCCTGGATTTAGCACCCCTCCTTTGCCCCCAGCTCACCCCAGCACCCTCTGAACATGATCATAACAGTTACTACCCCATATTGTAATTGTCCGCACCAGCTCCTTGAGGGCATGGACCATGCTTTTTGTCTATTTCCCTAATGCCAGGCACAGTTCCTGGGATGTAATGAGTGCTCAGAAAGGGTTTGGGGATACCCCTTAACTATCTCATCACATTTATATTTCTGTGCTTCAAGGGATATTTGGCTAAACCTGTATAGTAAGTAACTGTCCCACGTGTAAGAGGTTCCACTCTTCATTCTAGGAGAAAATCATTACTTTTAACTAAAAAGAGTTGACTGTCATATTTTAGGATGTTTATTAGCATTTTTTTTCTTCTAAAAAAACTAAAAAGTCTCTAACCATTTTATTTATTTGGTGTGACATAAGTTTTGTAACTATATTTATGATTGTTTATTACTGGACTTTGCTTTTGTTACTAATCAATCATCTTTCCCCTTTCCTCTCTTGGTTCAGCTCCAACAGAGGCCACTACGCACCCCCATCTGGGTAAGTGTTTAAGACTTTGATATCACTAACCTTAGTACTTGATCTCTTGTTTTACTCTTCTGGTTATTTAAGCAGATGTGATAGAGGTGAGAAAGGTCTCTGTCCATTTTGATTTATTGATCATTCACTGAACTTAGACTAAGGTACAGATTATGCTTGAACATAGAACCTCCCGAGGAAGTGATTGTGCTGCCAGCTGGCAGCCTGTGCAGGGACTTCTGTACCTGTTGGGACCCTCATCCCTGGGATCCTGTGACCTTTTGTGTTCTAATGATGAATTTTCCCCAGAGCTCCTACCTATCATAAATACCAGCACATAGAGGCATTGGATAAGGAGCTATGAATGTGGAAGAACTGAGGTCACTTCAGATTTGAATTTTCTGCTCAAATTAGTACTCAGTTGTAAAAAGAGAAACAGTTTGGTTGTCTCTTTAAAACTTGGAATGAGACTGTTTAAATCTGCTTTTTAAAATGGCACCATGATTTTTTCATAGTGATTTTTTTCATAGGTTCTAAGTGGTCCACAGTTCTTAAGGCAGGGTTAAATGAGGTATAGTGGTTAAGAGCACAGATTCTGGAGCCAAACTGCCTGGGATTATCTCACCTTCACCACTATCTAGTTATATGACACTGAGCAAGTTACTTAACCTCTCTCTGCCTCAGTTTCCTCATTTGTAAAATAGAATTAATAGTAGTATCTACCTCATAGGATTGATATGAGGATTAAATGAATTTGTATTTGCAAAGTGTGTAGTAAATGATATAGTAGTCTTTGGAAAGAAATAAACACATGAACAAATAACCAGTAAGACTTACCCATTGCCTTTGTTTTAAAAAAAGGTCTCTAGAAAACAAGCGATCTCTAAGAGTTAAGTTTCTCATTTGTGTCAGTGACGACCAATTTTTTAAAAGCAGTTTTCTATGTTACACTATTTAACGAGATTGAAAAGAAATCATCCTAGCTGGTTGCAGTCTTTTCACATGCCTCTCACTGTGGGACTTCCAGATAGGTCAGCTATTTGTCTCTTGGGCTTTTCCTTTCAACCTATAAACCCAATTAATTTATTTTTCTCTTTGGAAAATCTGCCTTGAGAAGCTCTACTTTTATGTAATGCTACAGCTTGGGGCTCCTCTTATTTGGCAGACGAATGTAAGTGCTTAGAAGCATGCCTTCTGGCAGCCAAGACAGGCTGGTGACCCGCAGTGGCCCAGCCAAGTCTCAGCCAGATTGGGTAACTGAGAGAGCTGTACCCTGTAGGCATTGCAGGCCCTGCATCAAATCGCCCAGAGGAATCATTAAACCACTGTCATGCACAGAATACATCGCAGTATCTCTCCAGTGTATATTCATATTTTCCCTGTTCTCGTGCCTAAGGCTTCGAGTCTAAGCATCCAGTCCCCTCAATACATGCTGATTCACTGGTTTCCATGATTCATTATGTGCTTGCCTGCTGGCATACCTGGTCTAAAGGGGGCAAGGACTGCCATAGGTGAGGATGTCACCAAAGAGAATTTGGAAGTACGCTTCCTAGTATTTGGAAGTGATTTTAATTACTCAGTGAGTTCAGAGAATTATTAATATATTTGAGTGAGCCCAAAAAACATGAAATATCACCTTTAATAAACATTCTGGCTTTTTTTTTTTTTGGTCGTTAATCAGATAATATGGTTTTAATTTTTCCAAAAGGCATCTGTTAGCTAGTTCAAACAAAATTGTAAAGGTTCAAAGAATGTATATTAGCTGAAACAAACTTCTTAAGAAAACCATAGGAATCAGATTAGAGGGTTGTTTGTAAAGTACTAAATTAATTTTTACAACTTCAGTAGAAATAATTATCGTTTCTCACACAACCTTAAAAATGAGCACACACAGATTGTAGCTGGCCATGAAATTGTTTTTACTTGTTCACCCTCTATTCAGTGGAAATATGTCCTATACAGTTTATGAAAATATTCTTTGTGCTTGACATGCCCAAAGTTCTTTTAGTGCTTAAAAATAGGTATTTGATATAATCTCAAGTGTATTGATAATATATTTAAAACCATGTATGGTTCCCTGGCATTTCTCCTGAATTCTAAATTGACTTTATTTGGCATTTTAGTTACTCATATAATTTCTTTTATGTGCTTCTGAGAGAAAAAAAAATAAGTTAACAATTTGAAACACATTAAATGAAAAATGAGTGAATACAGGGAATGAGAGAAAGCAAGCCAAGGCAAGAGGGATGGGAGGAAAGAGAAGAAAAAAATTGATCAGTAAATTACAGCAACTTTAGCTAACAACAAAAAGCCAGAATGTTCTATATACTTCCATGCTTTAAAGTGAGTTAGACACTGAATCTGTCTGGGAGGTCTATGGGAAGCCATGAATGAGTATGTGCTGAAATGTGAGGGACAAGTCCTGTGTGGCCTCTGCTTGTAGGTTGGTACCCACCTTGGCCTTCCTGCCTCTCCTGCCCGATGACAGTTTGGTAGTAGGCCAAGGAGAGCTTGGTAGTAGGCCAAGGAGAGCTTGGTAGTAGGCCAAGGAGAGCTTCGGGGGCTCTGATTTTTGGACTTAGGTATCTAAACAGCAGAGCCTTTACTCTTGTCCCTTAGTAGTTTAGGGACAAAACAAATATAATCAACTGCTCATTTAAAATTCAGTTTTAATATAAAACGCTGTGATTCCTCATAAATGCAGCATGTTGACACTTTTGTTTAGCTATGCTTACTGTTGTAGTATGTAATTCCTTCCTAAATGCTTCCTTTTTCTTTTAGCTGAAATACACAGTGACAGCATCATTCTACGAGATGACTTTGACTCCTATCACCAACTGGAATTAAATCCAAATATATGGTAAGTTACAGGAATATACCTCACTTTGGTTTGTTTATGATGCTGACTGCTCCTTTAAGACAAGTTACTTAAAATTAAATTGCTCTTTAGGGCTAAAGTATCAGAATTGTTAAACTATGGAACTGGACTTAATGTAGACTACACATAATACCTATTACTTGACTTCTTTAAGAACTGAATCTAGGTGCTCCCCAAAGACATGGGTGTGGTTGGATTCTTTTTTCAGTTTTATAAGATCTTTACATAGAAAACATTACACTATCATATGTCTAATAATTCCATTTATGTCAAGTGATAGAAGGGAAATGGTTTATCTGAAGTGATAATTGATTTGAGTCATACTTCCAAATAATTGTTAAGTTATTGGGTCACCTCATTATTTATATTCCAGTCTCTCATTCAAAGGCTAAGTGCATAGGATTTTCAAGGGAAAATAATGATGAACCAGAACTCCTTAAAAACTTGTTGAATACATAAATGGATGTTGAATTTGTTGGCAATTTGTTGTATTTTTGCTGACTTTGAAGGAGTAAGTCTGATGACCCAGAACTGCAGTCTTGCATAATTGAGAACAATATCTCAATTTGGATTTTCTGTGATACTAAACCTTTTCATGGACAGTGAAGAGTTCAGGATAAATTAGACACTCTAATGTAAACTTTCAAGTTACAACTGAAATCGCGGCAATACTCAAGACTAAAAAGGAGAATAACTATTTCATCCTTGAGTGTCAGTGTATGATATTCATCCGTGTTCTGTTTATTTTCACTGTTTTAAATATTTAGCAATAATTATTTTTATTTATATAGTAAATTTA
>VSMD01086280.1:0-58614 GCA_008750895.1 Mirza zaza
GGCGGATTCTTTGAGCTCAGGAGTTCGAGACCAGCCTGAGCAAGAGCGAGACCCCGTCTCTACTATAAATAGAAAGAAATTAATTGGCCAACTAATATATATAGAAAAAATTAGCCGGGCATGGTGGCACATGCCTGTAGTCCCAGCTACTTGGGAGGCTGAGGCAGCAGGATTGCTTGAGCCTAGGAGTTTGAGGTTGCTGTGAGCTAGGCTGACGCCACGGCACTCACTCTAGCCTGGGCAACAAAGTGAGACTCTGTCTCAAAAAAAAAAAAAATTTTTTTTCAATGTTGACTAATAAAACACCAATAGGGTAAGTTACTGTACTTACATGTGGAAGAAGGTGTAAAAAAGCATCACCGCTCAAAGTCCCAACAGCTAATGCCACAAGGAAACTTAGGAGAAATTTGAAAAACACTCGGTTCATGAGAGGCACTAGGATAACTCCCAGCAAAGACAGGAAACTAATGATGGAAATGGCTATAAAGCCACCAACCCAGGCTGTCAAACAAAACAAAGGAAAATCATATAGTTAAATAAACTTCAAAGAGAGACTTTTGTAAAGTAGCACAAAGCAACATGTAAAGGCAGAGAAACTAAATAAACAAATTCAGTGCAAATAGGACTGTGGCACTATCATAATAACCAAGAGACTTGTTGTTGGTCAAATTAACAACCTGACAGTGCTTAGGATCTGTCCAGGTAAGCCCTTGTGGGAAATTCTTCAAATGGGGGTGAAAGAGAAAAAAAAAGGGTTACCAAGAATGAACTCTAGTTCACTTCAGAACTGAGCTTTCAAATTCCCATAACAGCTAAATTATAAAAAAGTTAGAACAAAAAAGAGAAATGAAAGAAAGGAGAAAAAGAAGGAAACCAGGAATTCAGTAATTTCCTTGGTAAACAAACCGATCATTTCTTTCTCTTTATATGAGCAATGTGACCCTACACTATAGCACAGCTTAGCCTAGCTTCACTTATCAATAAAAACATACCAAAAGTAGACTCCTAAGCAGAGACAAACTCTGACCCTCTTCTCAAACAGTGTGACATGATATAAAAAAAACCCAAATTTCAGATGATTTTAACACCTCCTGTAGGATGACCTCAGACAAATCATAATCTAAATTTTATTTTCTAGGTTTTTATATTCTAACATCCTTGCTTGCTTTCTTCACATTCATGGCAGAGAATAACTGAGATAATATATTTGGAATTATGCTGGAAAACAAACAGGTTGATGAGAATATACAGACAAGTACACAATAAATGTATCTACACAATAAATGTATCTACTGGAAATTATTTTTACATAAAAAAGGCAACTCTACCTATTTGTAAAGAATAGGTCTTTGGAGGGATTTCAGCCTTCTTTTCACTTGTTGTATGAATCAGACAAGATCTGGCATCGATTTGATTGATGATGGCAGGACAGAGATAGCCGAACTCTGTTGCATTCAGTGGTACCTGGATGCCCATGCCATGAGACGTAAGTAACTTTGATGCATTGAAACACTAAAGGAAACAAAGCAGAGAAAATCACCAAAAGGTATTCCCATTACAGAATCCAAAATAGTAGCTTGATGACACAACCCCTTTCCTGAATAAAGCTACTTTTTTATTTTTTCAAGTTAATGCAGATTACAATTAATTTTTGTTTTAAGTACTTTGGAATTTGCCTCTAGCTACCTAGAGATATTAATATGATGTCTCACAAGGGTGGTATCTCACCTCTTCTGCCTACTTCTTGGGAGAAGAAGTTACATCACCAGTCATGTAGGGAGAAAGCCTCAAGTGGAACAAGCTTGAGGATAAATGGATTCACAAGCCTGTTAACTCATTGTATAAACCTATTAAGGAAATGAGCTTTAATTTCAAAATGGGGTTCATTAGAGATTGAGAAATATGTTGCTTTAGTACCAACGCTATCCTACTTGGCCTAAACAAGCCCAAGACATGTTGCTTTCCCAGGTAGGTAATGACCCTACCTGCAAAAACTTACCTCAGTTCTGTCTAAATACCTGGCAAAATAATTCTCTACAATGAAAGAACAGATTACTCTTGTGGAGAGCAAGGCTGGTTAATAAAACAAACCTGTATCAGCAGGCAGATGTTTTCAACAATTTAATTGGGAGACAAGCTTAGTTTGAAGAAACTCCTCTATGCAATCTAACCTCCTCCACCAAAAATCTCCAAAAAACTAGTTTTAGTATCTGTTTCTTATCTTCTGTAAAGACATTTTAAACTCCCACAATTCTCAGCCAATACTACTCAGAGTCCTAGGAGGCCGAAGTGGGTGGATGGCTCAAGGTCAGTATAGTTCGAAACCAGCTTGAGCAAGAGTGAGACTTCATCTCTACTAAAAATAGAAAGAAATTAATTGGGCAACTAAAAAAATATAGAAAAAATTAGCTGGGCATGGTGGCACATGCCTGTAGTCCCAGCTACTTGGGAGGCTGAGGCAGAAGGATCGCTTGAGCCCAGGAGTTTGAGGTTGCTGTGAGCTAGGCTGAAGCCACAGCACTCACCCTAGCCTGGGCAACAGAGTGAGACTCTGTCTCAAAAAAAAAAAAAAAACCTACTACTCAGAGCAAACTTCATCACCAGTGTTGCTATTGCTATGACCATCACTAGTATTCTAGAATTTGTACAGTCATATACTGGTTTGAATGAAGTACTTAAGTTTTACTTATTGAAGTATACCAACTAATTCTTTGTTCTTGATTCCTCTCAGGCAAGGTGAATTATGTACAGTCTGCAGGTCTATTCTAGAAAAACCACGTGAATTCATAACCTCACTGCCCAGATTTTTCACTCATCCAGCCAAGGAAGCAGCAGTGCTCTTTTCGGCATTCTTTAGCCCCTTTGGCCACACCTTCCCCTAAAACATGAATTCCAACTCCTGCTTTTTCAACCCCTCATTTTCTATTTTTTATTAATAATACTCACTTTTACAGACTTGCTGTAAAAAAATAACCTTAATATCTTCATACACATATTTTACATTTTATATTAGAAAAAATTATAGCAGGCAGCACTGTGCTGACTAAAGAACTATTCCCCAAGTTCTGTATCAGAACATATAACATAGCAGGCACACCTTGAGCCAAGTGCCTTACTGAGAAGGTAGAAATTCTCTTTTCAGTAACTTCACCATTTTATGTTAAACTCGTTTACAACTAGAGATAGAATGGCAACGACAGGACAGACACATAGGTATATTAAAATAATGAACAGCACTTATCTTACCTCCTGAATATTTTCATTTGTGTTTCTGGAATACATAAAGCCTTTTCGGGGCTCACTCACAGATTCATTTGTTTTCCTACCAGCTAGCCGGCTTACCCGGCTCTTTTCTGTGATACTGGGTGGAGTGGAATTGCTTATATCTTTGGGGAGGAGTTTTCCAGGTTTTGGAGTCTCAATTGTTTCTAGAAAGTGAGTTCCTTCAGAGACAGTGTTATACACAGTTGAGGTCACTTCGCTAGCACTAACATTCTCTTTGACATTCCTTCTACCACTAGTGTGTTCTGGTCGGTGAGATCCTTTCCCCTGGTTGTTTCTAGAGTCTTTACTTGAATTATCAGAGTCACGGTCTGGGCAAAGAGTTTTCCGATTATTTTTACCAGATGCAGCATGATTACGGTGAGAGTGACGATCGTGGTCAGTGTGACGCTCGTGGTCAGAGTGATGCTCGTGGTCAGAGTGATGCTCGTGGTCAGAATGATGCTCTCGGTCATGGTGTATATGGATTCTTTTTATCTTATCTATGCCTATATTTTCAAGTAATTTTCTGAACCCTTCAACTGACAAGGAATTATTTTCTCCATAGCGGTAGAAAAGCTGTTGTAGATGATGTCGCTGTGTGGTAACTGCCAAGTCAACATTAATGCCAGATTCCCAATTTGGATTAATTTTCTCTGTGGTCTGAGGAAAAGCAGCTGCTGCTTCTAGTTCATGAAGGGAATTTGCAACTGAAAGGGCGAAGGTCAGGATTAAGATTACTGATAAATTCCTTGCCATTGCACCTTCCTGGAAAAGAGAAAAAAAAATTCTTAGCTCACTTTTAAAACAATTTGAATTAAGAAACCTGATTCTGAAGATTGATGTCTAATCAAATAATAAAGGTTTCCAGAGTGTCACCTGGTGTGGCCAGTGTGGGGTTAGGTAATGTATAGAGAACTAGAGTCTTGGGGTCTGTCCTTGCATTGCCCAAACACATGAAACAACTACAGAAGAGCTGAGTGCTAAGAGATTGTAATTAGCAGGGTTAAAGCAATAGTAATTCAGAGACAGAAGCGATCCATGTGGCTACAGCCATATTGGCAACTTCTTATTGTGTTGAGAATGATTCAAAACAAAACAAAACCTAACTACCTCCATCATCACCATCATTTCATAAAAGAATCTTCGAATGCCAAAAAAGTAGAAATGATAATCTCAAAATTCACATTAAAAATTTTTTAAACTAATATTTTCCTTATAAACAAGTCCACTTAAGGCCCCTGTCCCCCATCCCATTCCTCAAAGGTGTCCAATTTTACCAGTTTCTTACATATCCCTCAGGATATTTTCTATGCATGCTCAAGTAGATGTATACTTTAAACACACAGAATGGATCTTTTCTCCCACTTGACAATGAATCAGACAAGTTGTCATGTTCACATAGATATACCTTATTCTTTTCAATGACTGCATAATAATAGTTCTTTAAGTGAATTGAAGTTCATGAAAAATTCACTATATCATTCATTCTTACATTGCTACAAACCAGTGAAAATTTTATCACAGACTATTACTCATCCACACAATAGCGTTTGGAACCAAAGGCCTATAACCCAAAGGAGAGTTAGGAATCGAGTTGGGGCTTGAAAAGTATAATTCAGTTAAACAGAGGAAGGTATGGTCAGATATGCAGATAGACGGTCAGCTCAGGACACAGCAGATGTCCAGCACTGATGGAGGATGGTGATGGTGGCCAAACCCAGGTCTCCAACAAGAGGAGACGCAGAGGTCGCGTCTGGAGCAAGAGTATGAATGGGGCAACTTAGCTCTCCAGCTGTCAGCTGTTCTTCACCTCATATAAAAAGCCAGTGATGCCGTGAATGAGGGAAACGCATGAAGGAATGTATGTGGAAATGCTCATTAAGATCCATGTGCTGCACAAGTGCGGCTTATCAGACTGGGAGCAGTGGAAAATGGAGGTACAGTACATAGTTAGAGCAGGACTAAGCTCCTGAAAGAACAATCTTCAGGGCCTGAAGTTTTGAGAATTCTTTTAACAGACAAAACAGAACCCTTTAGAAATCATTCCCAGGAGACAGACGACGAGCGGGGTGGGTGGGGACAAGCACAGCGGGCAGCTAGGAGCCTTTCTCCAGGGAGGAAGCTGAGGGCGGTCGCAGACCCGTCCGCAGATCTCTTTCCCTGCAAAGTCGGCGTGTGTTGGAGGAAAAAGAAAGCAGAATGCAAAGGCCTTGGAGAAAAGGGCATGTGGATTAAACGGAAAAGAGCGCACAAAGCTTTGCTTCTAAGGGCTTTTTAAACACGCCAGTGCCTTCCTCGCATATGGGACGAAGAGTACAGATCGTCTCCTCAAAAAGTCCTCCGCTGGACCCCGAAGCTCACCTAGGCACCCCAAGCTGGGAAGTCTGGCTCTCCAGGTTGAGTGGGCGCCTGCGGCGGGCTCCCCTCGGCATTCCCCCTCTGCAGTCCCCCTGCCCGGTCCGCAGGACCCGTCTCCGCTGCCCGCCCTGCCTGCCCGGCCCGCGGGGCTGCGCTTCCCGCCGACCCCCCTCGAACCTGCACGACTCACCTCTCTGCGGTCTCGCCGTCCCACGGCCCGGCCCCGCGCTCAGGTTCAGTTCCCCGGGGGCGGTCCGGAAGGGTCGGAACGGGCCCGCGCCGGTCTCCTCAGGAAACCTCTACGGGGCGCGGAGAAGCGGTGGTCTCATGGGCCAGGCCGCCCCTCGGTCCGGGGGGTTCCGTCGCGCAGCCACCAGGCAGCCGCGCCCCTCGCTTCCCAGGAGCCGGAGGACAATCACTAAACACTGCCGCGCGCAGCGCGCGGCCGGGAACCACCGCCTCCTTCTGCCATGACTGCGGGGCATGCGCAGTGCGACTCCGGAACCCCGTCTCCCCAGACGGATCCGCTTTCCGCGTGTTCGCCGACGCCGCGGGCCGCGCAGGGGCGGGAGATAGTGACGCGGTCCAAGCGGACTGTGAGTAGTTGGAGGTTCTTTCTTTGATCCACTCCGCGTCCCTGCGGCCTGAGACTCTCGCGAAGGCCGCCCAGGCCAGCCCCGTCCGCTGCAGGGAGCCAGGCCGTAAGGGGCAACGGGAGGTTCTTGACGCCGCCCTGCACACGAGCCCCAGGGCCTTCTAGAGGGTCCCGAGTTACTCTGGTCGGGCTTCGCACTAGCGGTAGAGGCCTGGCTTGGCCCTGCGCTGGGGGTTAGTGCGTTTGATGCAGAACCACACCAGCCTGGGCGGGGCCTCCCGAGTCCCGTCCTCGGCCGCCTCCGAAACACGGACCGGATATGTGGCCCGTAGGAGTGGCGGCCGCACTAGTAGTTCCGCTCCAAGGGCGGAAGTGGCCGTCTGAGGACTGGGCGGCTGACCAGCCAGCAACATGGTGGCACCCGTGCTGGAGACTTCTCACGTGTTTTGCTGCCCAAACCGGGTGCGGGGAGTCCTGAGCTGGAGTCCCGGGCCCGGAGGACTTCTGGCCTTCGGTACTTCCTGCTCTGTGGTGCTTTATGACCCTCTGGTAAGAGCAGTGCCTGGATGCCTGAGTCCTTGTGCCTCAGGGGCCAAACCTGCAGGGCGTGCTCGGGGCGGGCAGCAGTTGCCGCCCCAGACCTAAGAGGCTGGTCTGGGTTGGGGCAAGAGTCTCCCTGGACTCGCCCCTCGTGGTCAGGCGCGCGCCGTCAGCCTAGGGTCAGTACGGCCTACGTCCTGCCTTGTCAGTCCTGCCGTCATCCCCATGCTGAAACCCTTATGAGAATCTTACTTGAAGCCTTCCCTGTGAACTGTAGTACTTTTAAGAAGTCACTTTGGGTTTTAAAATAATTGAAATTTAGGTGTGGATTAAAGCCATCATCCCACAGATGCTATCTCCTTTCTGCATCTCACTCCAGTGTTGGTTCATGAGCTTTCGTTGTGTTGAATTTCAAAGAAATGTTACGTGTATTTTAGCTACGGGCATGGACATTTAAATAAAGTGCCAATTTAGGGGAAGGGGTATAGGGAAAGAGGATCCTAAGCACTAGTTATAAGGCAGGGCTTGCCTGGACTTAACCCAGTTAATTATTTTCTTGCCCTTTCCCTACTCAAGCGAATAGTTTTTGCGTGTTCCCCAGAGTTCATTATGAATGACCCCATTCACACAAACTAATTTAGGGTGATACAGTTTTTGTTGCATCTCAAAAAGGGCCTCAGTATAAAAAGTAAAATGCTGAAAATTAAAATGCACCACAGGAGATGACTATACGTTCTTCTTATACTACCTTATCAATTTAATTAAAAATTCCATTATCCTCACACCTTTTGCAGATTGAGATTTAATTTCTTTTTTTTCGAGCCCTCCCCCCTCACTCATTCTCACACTCCCCCCCCAGGTTCAGGTTTATATATGAAATATTTTTATCCACCTTCCCCCGTCTTGAGCATGCTTGTCTCTTCTCAGTTTTTGTTTCTTTTTAATTGTCATGTATTCTTGAATGGCAAGAGAAACCACATAAAACCAAAGGTAAACTTCTATTAACGAAGAAGTATTGAACCTAAGAAGTACTTTGTTAAATATTGGCTGGTTGGGCATTTGATTAAATACAGCAGTAAGAGCATGTCAAATGCTAAAATAAAGCTTTGGGAATGATGCTCATTGAGCAAATTTTTGAGTACTCTCTATGGGCTAGCCCAGGGCTGGGTGATGGTGACACAAAGATAATGAATGATAACTCCTTCTCATCAAGGAATTCTCAGTTTAATGAGAGAGACAATGGAATAGAGTAAATTGTTTCTGACCTTAAACCCATGTGTGAAATATATTAGTTTACGCACATTTGCCTCTGTTCCTTTTTCTCACCATGAGAATTCTAGGGGGCAGTTACAAAGCTAGTGCTCTTGGCAACAAATAGAGAAAAATACTATAAAGAGGAAAGCACAGGACTCACAGAGTTAAAATGTTTAGCAGTGAGTGAAGTATGGAAGCTCAAGGGTGGGGTGATGGTAGTGGAAACAGCAGGCTCAGAATCTGCAGGGGAACCTGGTGATAGTTCTTGCAGGTATCTGATGTGTGAAGACCTTTGTAGTTGTGGCCTTGTGACATTGTACCAGTGGGGCTGAAGAACTCACCACCTGGTCAGCCATGGCATGCAAAGTGAGCCATGAATTTGTATCTGTGAATCATGAATTCTTTCAAAGAATTTTTATCAATGAGACCCTCAAATTGATCCCAACATGGTAGAAGTAGGCCCTGAGACCTGTGGGAGCACTAGGAAGGGGCTGCTTGTCTAGCCTACTGTGTCAAGACAGGCTGCCCAGGTAAGGATGATGTGAACACTGGGGGAGGGTGAGCAGCACTAGGCAGATGAAGACCAAAGAGCTCAGTGTGATGAGAGGACAGGATGCTGGGAATATGGATAGTATCTAGAAAGGCAGAACCAATTTAGAGTGCATTGATTGCTTAAGCCATAGTAAAAGTTTCTTAATTGCTGTGAATTAAAGAAGGCAAAGGTGTTGGCTGTAATCTTGATCTTTTTATTAATATCAAAACACTGAAATCTGATTTTTACTTATTAATTCCTCTATAGGATAAGTTTTAATTTACTAACTGGTATTTTCTTCTCTAAAGAAAAGGGTGGTTGTTACCAACCTGAATGGACACACTGCCCGAGTCAATTGCATACAGTGGATTTGTAAGCAGGATGGCTGTAAGTATAAACCTAATTATTAAAGCTGATCTCAATTGTTTACTATGGTTAGCTATTTTTTTCTCTTCACTTCTCTTAATTTAGCATTACCTTATCTGTTGTTATACAGTTGGAAAATAGAAGAAAAATGGTATGTCCAGTGAAAATATCTGACTTGTATTTTTACTTTATACCAGTTGAAGCATAGATAACACAGCAGTGCTTAGGGTGAGAGTATAGGGAGCCCTTGACTTTGGCAAGATACCCCCCTGCCCCCAAATTACCCAGAGCTTTTGATGGAAAACCTGTAAGCAGGGCTTAGGCTGAGGTTGCGATTTATAAGACTCGGCTTCTACGTTTGTTTGTGCCATAGACAAATCATTACTTTTTTTAGGCAAGACATTGCATCTCTTTTGGCCCTAGTTTGCACCTTAGTAACATCCGAAAAGTAAAGAATTGGCTTAGGTCAGGGAACTTTTAGAGATTTGCAAGAGCTGTGAGGTCAAAATTATTTTCATACTATTGTTCACAGTTCTCATTCACATTCTGTCACGAGTGTACATTTTCCAGCAGCCACATGATATATGATATTGCAACAAATTAAATGTTATCTATGTTAACATAATGGGGCTGGCTCATCATTTAAGTATTTTTCAAATTTTTCAGCTTTAATTTCTAACATGGTTAATATTGGTACATATAGGCCATATAATCAAAAGCTCTTTGAGATACTCAAAAATTTTAAGAGTGTATAGGAGTCCTAAGACCAAAAAATTTGAAAATACGTGGACTGGCTGTGCATGGTGGCTCACACTTGTAATCTTAGCATTTTGGGAGGCTGAGGTGAGAGGATCCCTTTAGGCTGGGAGTTCAAGACCAGCTTGGGCAAGATAGCAAGAACCTGTCTCTACCAAAAAACGAAAAAAATTAGCCAGGCATGGTGGCATGTCTTTTTTTTTTTTGTCTGAGATAGAGTCTCACTTTGTTGCCCAGGCTAGAGTGAGTGCTGTTTCGTCAGCCTAGCTCACAACAACCTCAATCTCCTGGGCTCAAGAGATCCTACTGCCTCAGCCTCCCGAGTAGCTGGGATTACAGACATGCGCCACCATGCCCGGCTAATTTTTTGTGTATATATATATATATTTAGTTAGTCAATTAATTTCTTTCTATTTTAAGTAGAGACGGGTCTCGCTCAGGCTGGTTTCGAACTCCTGACCTCGAGCAATCCACCCGCCTGGGCCTCCCAGAGTGCCAGGATTACAGGTATGAGCCACTGCGCTGGCAGGTGGCATGAGTCTTTAGTCCCACTTACTCTGGAGACTGAAGCGGTAGAATCCCTTGAGGCTAGGAGTTTGAATTTTTTTTTTTTTTAAACAGAGTCTTGCTCTATCGCCCTGTGTAGAGTGTAGTGGCATCATCATAGATCACTGCAACCTCAAACTCCTGGTCTCAATTGATCCTCCTGCCTCAGCCTCCTGAGTAGCTGGGACTATAGGCATGCACCACCACGCCTGGCCAATTTTTTCTATTTTTAGTGGGGGTGGGGGGTGTCTCTGCTCCTGTTCAGGCTGGTCTTGAACTCCTGACCTCAAGCAATCCTCTACCTCAACATCCCAGAGTGCTAAGATTACAGGTGTGAGCCACCATGCCCGGCCTTGAATTTTTAATTAACGTTAATTGGTTACCTTAACATAGTGCTCCCCAAACCCTGTGATATTTCCTCAAGTATCTTTAATATATCTACTGTAGCATTGTTATGGATTCTGAATTAATTTTATTTTTCATTCCATAAACATTTATTGAGAGCATTCTGAGCCAGGCACAAATGCAGAATTTCCTGAATTAGTGAGATTTTGCTATGATTTTATATGCAATGTTTAAAAAAAGTTTAATAAGCTACTTATCTCAGCTGGTAATGTAGGATTAATCACATATGAGGTCAATAAAAACCATTAAATGGTACAAGGGGTGGCTGTTAGTGTGGATAATAAAACACAATTGTAATTATATTAATTGCCACCACATGACATCAAAGGCTACTTGACTGTCAGTACAGGGATTTATTAGAAAATATTAATTTGGGCTTGTGTATTTTATCTTCCCTTTAAAAATGAGGTTACATAAAGTGAATCGCTTGTGTATTATTGTAATCTGTAACTATTATGATTGATTTTCTTGAAAAATAGGGAGGGCTCTACTGCCAGATAATTCAGATAGCCTTTCTACAGAGATGCACCACCATGCCCAGCTAATTTTTTTATTTTTTGTAGAGATGGGGTCTTGCTCTGTTGCGCAGGCTGGTCGTGAACTCCTGTCCTCAACCAATCCTCCCACCTTGGCCTCCCCAAGTGCTAGGATTAAAGACAGGTGCCATTGTGCCTGGCCTTGTAGCTTTGAAATTTTTAAAGATAGCTGAGAAAATGAAATGAACAAATACTAACTGAGATACAATTTTTTTCAGCTCCTTGTACTGAATTAGTTTCTGGAGGATCTGATAATCAAGTGATTCACTGGGAGATAGAGAATAATCAGGTGGGTAGATATGTTTGTAATTATATGAAATGACTGATACCTAGGTTTTTCTATTGACTGATTGATTCTGAGTCTCTGTCTGTTCCCCAGTCTAGAGTGTGGTAGTGTCATCATAGCTCACTGCAACCTCAAACTCCTGGGCTCAATTGATCCCCCTGCCTCTGCCTCTTGAGTAGCCTGGACTATAGGTGTGAGCCACCGAGCCTGGCCCTCTACTTTTACTTTCAATTTTTTTTCTCATTTCAACTGTGTTCTTCCTTTATGAAGTTTCCTAATTCTTCCTCATGAGCAACCCAGATGGTGTATCTTCTGTATTTTACAGACCCTGTACCCTTCCATCTAATTTTTGCTGCCTTATTCATATGCTGCCAACCATTTCTGTGAATTTTCTGTCATTTTGGAATAATTTTTAAACTGTTCTCACATGGGCTGATCTGTTTTCAATGATGGTAAAAATTAATATTATTGTGTTATTATAATAGGGCAGCTTTGCCACATAAGTGTAGATTTACATAGTTCTGAGTGATGTTATATGCAATGCATGGTGTTGAATGGGCCTCTATTGATAGAGATTTATGTTGTTTCTAGTCGTAAACAAAGATTAAAAGTGAAAGGTTAGTGATTAGATACGTGAAACATCTGCCATCAAGAAGATGTAGATAGCCAGGCGTGGTGGCTCACGCCTGTAATCCTAGCACTCTGGGAGGCTGAGGCGGGCAGATTGCTTGAGGTCAGGAGTTCGAAACCAGCCTGAGCAAGAGCGAGACCCCGTCTCTACTATAAATAGAAAGGAATTAATTGGCCAACTAATATATATATAGAAAAAATTAGCCGGGCATGGTGGTGCATGCATGTAGTCCCAGCTGCAGGGGAGGCTGAGACAGGATCGGATTGCTTGAGCCCAAGAGTTTGAGGTTGCTGTGAGCTAGGTTGACGCCACTGCACTCACTCTAGCCTGGGCAACAAAGCAAGACTCTGTCTCAAAAAAAAAAAAGAAGATGTAGATAAGACAGAATCCTTCCATAAGCAAGTGTGTATTAATAGTTTTGAAGGCAAAATGTATTTGAGTAACTGAAATAAAATGGTGGCTCTCTGGGTAGGTGTTTTTTTTTTTTTTTTTGTGACAGAGTCTCGCTTTGTTGCCCAGGCTAGAGTGAGTGCCAGGGCGTCAGCCTAGCTCACAGCAACCTCAAACTCCTGGGCTCAAGCCATCCTTCTGCCTCAGCCTCCCGAGTAACTGAGACTACAGTCATGTGCCACCATGCCCGGCTAATTTCTTTCTATTTTTGGTAGAGACGGTGTCTCGCTCTTGCTCAGGCTGATCTTGAACTCCTGACCTTGAGCAATCCTCTCGCTTCGGCCTCCCAGAGTGCTAGGATTACAGGTGTGAGCCACCGCTCCTGGCCTTTAGTATTTTTTATATTAGGACTATTATCTCCTCAGATAGATTCTTGTTTTTATTTTTTTAAATATTTTAATTAAAACTCTTTACATCTTTTTTTTTTCTCCTTAACTTTAGAAGAATCCCTATTCATCCTCAGATAGATTCTTAGGTGTGAAATTGCTGAGTCAAAGGGTATGCACATTTTATGTGTTGTTAGTATGGTCAGACAGACTTCTTGAAAGTTATTGTCTTCAACTTAGAGGACGAATTTCTGGGTCAGGCATTTTATTGGTATCTTTACTGTGATTCCATTTAAATAGAGGTGAAGCAGATGGTCTTTTTGTTTTTTTTTTAAATCATATTGCTTCTGTCATTCTTTCTGATTCAGCTTTTAAAAGCAGTTCATCTCCAAGGCCATGAAGGACCTATTTATGCCGTACATGCTGTTTATCAGAGGAGGACATCAGATGTTGCGTTACACACACTGATAGTTTCTGCAGCTTCAGATTCTACTGTTAGACTCTGGTCTAAAAAGGATTCAGAAGGTAGGCCTGGAGACATAATCCAGAGAATTGAAATACTAATCATCAGATGAATGATAACTAGGAGAGTGTATATATAATTTTTTCAAACTTTCAAGCAACTTTAAGAATGCTGTAGTTCTAATCTCAATTTTTGTTTCATTTGTACTTTTTAGAAATTCCTCTATACCAAATCATTTGACAATGTAATTCTAAGCCTTTTGATATAAATCATTTTGTTCTCTGTAACATTGTTAAGATTTGTCCATTTAACTTCACGTGGTTAGTGGGGGCTCGGGAATGGCTTTTCTCATTTCTCTGCTAATACCTTGGGTTATGACAGTGCTTCCCAACCTCTCTAGATGGATAAGCTCAGAGGCAGTTGTTCATGGTGTTTTTTATTATTTCTTAGTAACATGCCTTCAGACCTTAAACTTTGGAAATGGATTCGCTCTGGCTCTCTGCTTATCTTTTTTGCCTAATACTGATGGTGAGTATCCTGCTAATTATATATTAAAAGAGCAGTATATTTGCATATCTCCATGTGCTGAGAACAAAAAGAAATTATATGGTCTTATTTTGTATTTAAACGTTTCCATGAAACAAGTTGAGATGTGGATGACATACTTTTGTTACAGTATTCAAATAATCTGACTATAGAACAAAGTTAAGGGAGGCTTATTAGGATTTGGTTAGCTATTAAAAATTTTAGTGACAATATATGCTCAAGATTGATACTGCTACTATCAAATTTATTATAGATGTATATAGATCTAATTTGGGGCAAGTATCTAATTCTTTAGAAGGTAAAGGTCAGGAGTAAGTTGAAAAACTACTGAAAATGGACCATGTGATCATTTATCTCAAGGTGACCGCCCCTTCACATTCTGAAAAATGACAATTTGCCTGAGACCACTTCAGACAGAAAAATTTCCCTTTCACTGTGAAGCCCACCTGTACCTCTCTTTGATTATCTTCCACCAAGATGATAATCAATGTGAGTCAGTCAGTCTCTTTGTCTCCTCAGTACCTAGAGGACAGGCCAGGTGGAGAGAGGCAGGGCCTGGAAGCTGCCAGCCTCTCTTGCCTTCTGAAGTAGGCGCTGCAACTTCATGGTTTCATGTTATGCTTCCATTTTGTGTAAGGGCTCCTGGGAGGAGAAGCTGCACACATTCTGGTCTCATAACATTGAATTTCATCTCTTCCTATCTACACTGAGGCCAAGTGACTAGAGTTTTTGTTTTATTTAGTTGATTTAAAATGACAGAAATAACACTTTGTAACAAGGTGTTTCCTTAGGAAAAGTCTCTATTTTATCTTCTTCAATGTTGATAGGGTTTCCTTTTGGTAATGCTAGTTAGTTTTTTATCTTATTAAAGAAAACTGATTTTACAGTTACATGTTTCATAGCTTTTTAACCACATATTTAATTATATGCTCTTTTATTTTGTTTTAATACTGAATTCTCAAACAAAATATAAAGTTCTCGAAGTAACAAACATACCCAGTATTTGTGCTGGGCACAAAGTAGCTCTTTCTTGTTCATTTGAGCTAACAACGTTTTATCTTGGTCTTCTGGCTGACATGGTGAAAATGTTCCCTACTGGCTCTTGAGCTTATTTTTCACTGCGCCTTCTATCATAAATGAAATAGGATGGTGGGAAGGACTCTCAATTAATAGTTATTATTTGCCAACTAACCGTTGAATAGAACATTTTAGAGTATCCATGTTATTCCTATAGACATTTATTGAGCACTCTCAATTATTTGTTCAGTGGTGTGGGAAATAGAAGTTAGGATTCTTTACCTAGACCTTAGAATCCAGCATGGGTGATAATCATAACATGGGATGGAGTAGAGTACTCACAGTGAAGCCTGTTTTTTTCTCCCCAGTACCAATATTAGCATGTGGTGATGATGACTGCAGAATTCACTTATTTGCTCAACAAAATGATCAGGTAATTAATGATGTTTATTAAGAGACTAGAATTATGTTCTGCTTAGTTACATATCTTAATACAATTTCCAGATTATAGAATTTTAGGAATGTTATAATGTAAACCAAAATAGTCCGATGGAGAATCTTTTTTTGGCAGTCCTCTGTTATGTGGTTTTCTAACTCTCTGTTGGAACGCTAAGTAACCACTGCCTTGGCCAGCAGGCCCAGGGTTTTTAGGGAAAACAGGTCATTCATTAGGTAGGGGAAGAGAGAGGGAAGATGCCATGGTAGTGCTTTTTTTTCTTAAGAATTTTAAATGAGGTATAACATTCCTACAGTAAAGTACCCCTGGTAGCGTTTATTTGTCCTGCTTAGTTTAACTTACACTTTGAGTGCTTAAACTAAGGGAGAGAAGTTTCAGAAAGGGGGTTGGTTAATTCTATACCCATTTATTTAATAATGAGAATACTAGTTTGTTCATGGTACTATAAGAAAGTTAAAAATGATTGTGAAAGTCCAGTTGTCTAACTTTTTTCTATTTCTATATTGTATCTACTGTATGTCATTTTATCTTGTAAACAAACATTTAAAGTATTTGAGGCTACAGATATTATCTACTCAGCATTGCTCCATTAATGATTTAGATAATCATATGATGAGATTTTTCATTGCCAAAGGAGTGTTGTAAAAGCGGGCTGCAATAGGACTGGCTGAGACCAAATGATGTCACTGATGTACATGAATATGTTTAATTCTTACATCGAGCCTGATGATTTTTGTTATTTTCCTAGTTTCAGAAAGTGCTTAGTCTCTGTGGACATGAGGATTGGATAAGAGGCGTGGAATGGGCAGCCTTTGGTCAGTATGAAATTTTGGTGGAGCACATATGATAGGGATAAGTATGTGTAACTTGCAAGAAAGCAGCCTCTTATGTTTTAATTTTTTAAGTTTTCTTCATATGTTACATTTTTCTGTGGTCCCATTTAGAAAAGAGGATATCTATCCCTTCTGTTAACTATTAATTGGGTGGTAGAGGATGAAACAAATTGATATTTATAAGATGACATTAGCTGTCTTGTCCACATACATTCTTGAAAAGTTCTTTGTAGAACGTAGTAGACTGTATATAAAGAGTACCACATGTTATAAACATTTATTAGTGTTGTACGCATATTTGTCAACGATGAGTGTAGGTGAAATGAATGAAGGGTAAGGAAATGTCTGATTTTTTCAGGAAATCTAGAAATGTACACATGGTAGAAGAGAAAGTCTTCTACCTAAGTCTAAGAATATAATGTTTTAAAAACAATACAATTTATTTTTTAATTAGGTGGAGATCTTTTCCTAGCAAGCTGTTCACAAGATTGCCTGATAAGAATATGGAAGCTGTATGTAAAATCAACATCTGTAGAAACTCAGGATGATGATAATATAAGACTGAAAGAAAATACTTTTACCATAGAAAATGAAAGTGAGTAATAATGAAAATATTTGATGTAACAGTACTTAGGTCTCCTAGCTATAGTTCATTTATCTGTTTCACACACAGCAATGTGAAGGTTAGTTTTTCACAATGTCAGATTCTTACCTGAAACTGATTGTGTGCATTTTTCCATTTTTATTTTTATTTCAGAATGAGTCATTTTTTACATATAAAACATTTTTGTTTTAAATAGTATTAGTAAGACTTTTCTAAAGTGCCAAAAATAATGTTTAATGCTTTTCAATAAAGTAATTTGTAAAATGTTACCAAATTGCAGTTTTAGCATGGGGAAGAACTAAAGGAATTGTGTGAATTATTTGTACTTTGGAGTATATGTTGGAATATATTCATAAAAGACAAGCCACGTCCCTAAATTTGATTAGTATATGTAATTCTGTTTTCTTCCTGTCTGGCATTAGAACAGTACCTCTGCATGGTAGATCCTGTAGGAATGTTGTATTTGAGGGAGATATTTTTGGATGTGTATCTAAATTATAAAACTAGTTTTCAGTATTGTTCATGTAGCTATTCAATTCTTTGTTATTACTCTTTTTTTTTTTTTTTTTTGAGACAGAGTCTCACTTTATTGCCCAGGCTAGAGTGAGTGCCGTGGCATCAGCCTAGCTCATAGCAACCTCAAACTCCTGGGCTCAAGCAATCCTGCTGCCTCAGCCTCCCAAGTAGCTGGGACTACAGGCATGTGCCACCATGCCCGGCTAATTTTTTTTCTATATATATTAGTTGGCCAATTAATTTCTTTCTATTTATAGTAGAGATGGGGTCTCACTCTTGCTCAGGCTGGTCTCGAACTCCTGAGCTCAAAGGATCCGCCCACCTCGGCCTCCCAGAGAGCTAGGATTACAGGCTTGAGCCACCGCGCCCGGCCTCTTTTTGTTTTTAAAGTCCATTAGAGTTGAGATTTTGGTAACATGATTTTATGGGGAGAACCAAGAAATGATATAACAAGCATATTATTAGTAGCTCTATCCAAATATGAAAATTTTCATGGTATTTTATAGTTAGAAAGGTCAAAATGCTGATTTTATTTCCTTTATTTCTACATTTATCTTACGTTTTCTAAAACGATATTTTATTTTAGGTGATTACATTCTGATAATGAGTGAAGATAACAAGGAGGCTTGCATGTCTGTTTTGCTTTTTCATTATGGTATAATAGTAGCTGTCTCAGAAATCTTCAAAAACAGAACATAGTCCTTAGTATTTATTTATGACCAGGTAGAGAAAAATACGGAGAAAAATTTATCTTTAGAACTTTTTCTCCTATAATTTTGAACAATGGGTAAGGTTAATGAAATTTAGAATGTATGTTCTTTTCTTGAATCTCAACTATCATGTTTTGTTCTAATTTTTTTTTTATATAATTACATAGCTGACTTAGTTATGAAATGTTCTTTTTAGAAGAGCTTCGAGGAAATAATACCTTCATGCTTTTGTTATAGGTATTAAAATAGCATTTGCTATTACACTGGAGACTGTGCTAGCTGGTCATGAAAACTGGGTAAATGCCGTTCATTGGCAACCTTCATTTTATAAAGGTAGGAAGAAAAACATAACACATATCCCTTATTTCAGTTAAATCTTATAGAATTTTAAACTGACCAGATAAAGTATAGGATTTTTTGAGTAGGATTATAAATCTCAACTATAAGACACTTTTTTCTTTGTCTTTCTTTTTTTCGAGATGGGGTTTTGCTGTGTTTCCCAGGCTGGATTTGAACTCCTGGGCTCAAGTATTCTTCCCACCTCAGCCTCCTTGGTAGCTGGGACTACAGGCATGCACCAGCATGCCTGGCTTAGACATTTTCAAGTTGGCAAAGTTTAATGCTGCATTACTGGTCTTCTGGACACTCAATTTCATTAAAAATTGAACTGCTAAGTGGGATGAGTATGATTTCTGCCATAATGCTGAAACCACACTTTCATTAACTTTTTCTGTTAAAGGGTTCCAACCTGGTTTGTTAGGGAATTTAAGAAAAATTGACTTGTAAGCCAACTTCACTGGATTCTTTACCCTTGGTAATACAGAGTTGATAATACTGAGGTACATTATTTATGAAAAAGTAAGACTCTCTTTCCCCTTTACCTCCATTTATGGAGCGATGTTTCTGTGCGTGCTCAAGCTGAGTATAGAGCTGAGCAAGACATAACTTCACATTTTTCCTTCCCACCCCCTTTCCAAGGCAAGAGTAGCAGTAGTTAATGCTCAGGTAACCACCCTTCTGTTCTTACTCACATTATGCCATATTTGTTACAGTTGTTTTTTTTTTAAATAAGTTGGATATTAGAAATATCAAAGACTCCTGTGTATTCTTTCCTGAACCTTCCCCTCCATCCTTCCCTAGAGGCAATTATAGTACTGAATTCAGTGTATATCATTTTCTTTTTCTTTGGTTTTTTTTTTTTTTTTTTTTTTTTTTTGAGACAGAGTCTCACTCTGTTGCCCGGGCTAGAGTGCTGTGGCTTCAGCCTAGCTCACAGCAACCTCAAACTCCTGGGCTCAAGGGATCCTCCTGCATCAGCCTCCCGAGTAAGTGGGACTACAGGCATGCACCACCATGCCTGGCTAATTTTTTCTATATGTATTTTTAGTTGTCCAATTAATTTCTTTCTATTTTTAGTAGAGATGGGGTCTGGCTCTTGCTCAGGCTGGTTTCAAATTCTTGACCTTGAGCGATACGCCTGCCTCGGCCTCCCAGAGTGCTAGGATTACAGGTGTGAGCCACTATGCCCGGCCAGTGCATATCATTTTCATCCATGTTTTTATACTTCTACACATATGTATAGCTACTAACAATATTTTTTACAGCTATTAAAACTTGATATCAGTATGTATTTATCCTTTTATAACTTGCCTTTTTAGCTTAACATGTTTTGGAGATGTATCCATGTTGATTCATGTTGCTTCAGTTATTTGCCTTTATTATGCTGTAATATTCCATTGTCTGAATAGACCACAACTCTTAGTTGTTCTAATAGTAGACATTTGTGGTGTTTGCAAATTTTTGCTATTACAAACAATGCTGTAGTGAACATTCTTATAGTACCCATGTTGTTTTTTCGTGGTAATCTGCAAACATAATCACTTAAAGGAATTAGTTTTTATCTTTTAGATGGTATTCTACAGCAGCCAATGAAGTTGCTGTCTGCTTCAATGGATAAAACCATGATTCTGTGGGCTCCAGATGAAGAGTCAGGAGTTTGGCTAGAACAGGTAAAAATGTAAATTTTTAAAAAACAGAAAATTGGATTTTATGAGCTGCAACTTTATAAAGAGTTGCAAATTTTCACTCTTCGTACACATTAAATGAGTGGGAATTCGGTAGTCTCTGAAATCAGTTATTTCCATTGTGAAAATGTAGACTATTGATTGAGAATTGTTTTCTTATTGTATAGGTGCGAGTAGGTGAAGTAGGTGGGAATACTCTGGGATTTTATGATTGCCAGTTCAATGAAGATGGCTCCATGATCATCGCTCATGCTTTCCATGGAGCATTGCACCTTTGGAAACAGAGAGCAGTTAACCTGGTAAGAAAAGCACTTTCAGGCCGGGCGTGGTGGCTCACGCCTGTAATCCTAGTACTCTGGGAGGCCGAGGTGGGCGGATTGCTTGAGGTCAGGAGTTCGAAACCAGCCTGAGCAAGAGCAAGACCCCGTCTTTACTATAAATAGAAAGAAAGTAATTGGCCAACTAATATATATATAGAAAAAATTAGCTTGGCATGGTGGCGCATGCCTGTAGTCCCAGCTTCTCGGGAGGCTGAGGCAGTAGGATCCGAGACTCTGTCTCTAAAAGAAAAGCACTTTTAAATAAAGCATTTCTAATCAAATAGTGTGAATCCTAAGTGAAACATAGGTAAATAGTATTTTACTTTATAGAAACATAGTAGAAGCATTTAAGTTCAAATGACATTCTTTTTTTCTGTGGACATGACTAGTTATACTGGGTAAGAAACTCATGCTTTTCTGAGAATAAAAATATTTGTACAGCATTGTTAAGGTATTGAAATTTGCATATAGGTAAATTTTCTACATAAGGGAACTGTATCCCTTTAAGCTATATAATTTTTTTTAGATGGAAGTTTTCCTAAAATTGTATTAATAACTTCCCTGTCCTCTTAAAGAAAATAACATAATTTGATATTTTCTTATTGGATTGCTATGTCCTAATAATTACTGAATGAATGTCAGCCAGCTATTACACTTTTAAAGTAAATATTTTTTAGGATAAATTTTATTTCCTTAACTCAGTCTTTGAGGGTCTTCATAGAAAAAAGCATCAGATGCTAAAGGAGAAACCCAAACCAGAAGACAGAATTTAACTGTAGTTGTGGTTATAATTCGATTTCGAATTCATAATAGCTACTTACCAAATATAGAAAGTGATTTGTTTTTAAAAAGAGAGCAGAGCTGGGTGCTGTGAGTCACGCCTTTAGTCCCAGCTACTTGGGAGGCTGAGGCAGGAGGATAGCTTGAGCCCAGGAGTTTGAGGTTGCAGTGAGTGGTGATGAGGACACTGCACTCTAGCCCCAGTGATAGAGTGAGACCCTGTCTTAAAAAATAAATAAATAAAAGTAGAATTAGAGCAGTTTTAGGTTAACAGCAAAATTGAGCTGAAAGTAGAGAACTTCCACATACCCTTACCTCTCCCCCATACATGGCCTCCCCCACTTCAGCATCCTGCATCAGAGTGGTAAAGTATCACAATCAAGGGTGATTTTTTAAAAACAAACACTGCCTTTTAGGACTGTTACTATGGGAAACTGTACTGTTATCCTGAAAATACTGTCCATTGCTCAGAATTTTTTGTGAACTCCCATTAGAACTAACTTTAGAGGTCAGAGAGAAAATTAATGTCATTTCTTTGTCATAGCCTTTTTCATGGGGGAGGGGGATAGAAATAATAGAGTTTAGTCACTGACTGTATTCATTAGACTTATCTTTAAATGACCTATTAACTACTTATACAAATTTAGTTTTCTTCTAAAGGTCAAGTTTTACTGCCACTTGAGGTTGTTCAAAAAGATGCTCTATGGATGAGAAATATGACATTTTTTATATTTTGTTGTCATTATTTGTTATATGGTTGCTGTTTTAGGCTCCTCAGCCATTAGACCATCTAGGTTTGATTCATTTTTCTGTGGTGAACCACCTATAACTCCTTTTTTTTTTTTTTTTTTTTTTTTTTNNNCAGCAACCTCAAACTCCTGGGCTCAAGCAATCCTGCTGCCTCAGCCTCCCAAGTAGCTGGGACTATAGGCATGTGCCACCATGCCCGGCTAATTTTTTCTATATATATTAGTTGGCCAATTAATTTCTTTCTATTTATAGTAGAGATGGGGTCTCACTCTTGCTCAGGCTGGTCTCGAACTCCTGAGCTCAAAGGATCCGCCCACCTCGGCCTCCCAGAGAGCTAGGATTACAGGCGTGAGCCACCGCGCCCGGCCTATAACTCCTTTTAATTAATAAAGACAGCCATCAGGTCCACATTCAGAATCTGTTTACTCATTTTATACAATATTTTTTATTATTTAGTGCCAGCATTATCTTGTGTACTTTATAAATATAAACTCATTTAATCCTCATAATGGGCCTATGAGGTGGGTGCTGTTATTATGTCTGTTTTACAGAAGGGTTAATTGAAGCACAGAAAGGTTAAGTGGTGTCTTGCTGTTAGTAGGCATTCAATAAGTGATGAATGGGAGGAAATTTCCCAAGGTTATTGGTTTAAAGGGTACGGCACATATTTGAATGCTTAAGTTCTAATTTGGTTGATCGGAAAATGGGTCCTCTTATTTTATGATCCCATTCTGTATACTTTTCATTTTGCTAGGGGGCTTTATTCTTTTCTGTTAACAGACATGAGTGCTTTAAGTGGTGATAGTCTTTGATTCTTTTAATATGTGTTATGAACACTTATTGCAGAGAGAGTGGACTCCAGAAATTGTCATTTCAGGACACTTTGATGGTGTCCAAGACCTAATGTGGGATCCAGAAGGAGAATTTATCATCACTGTTGGTACTGATCAGACAACTAGACTTTTTGCTCCATGGAAGAGAAAAGACCACTCACAGGTAAAATGTCTTCCTACTTTACTAGTACACTTTAAAAAACATCCATGATCACAGGGAAAGTGGGGCAACATTGTTAGCCATTAGGAAAATGCAAATTAAAACCATGATGAGATACTACTACACACCCTCTAGAGTGGCTAACAAAAAATACAATACTAAGTGCTAGTAAGAATGCAGAGCAACTGATATATTGCTGTAGGGAATGCAAAATGATACAGCCAGTCTGGTGTTTTCTTAAAAACTTAAAACATACACCTACTCTTCAAAATTTAAATAACAATTTAAATGTTAGTTGTCAAAATGTATTTACTTCAGTTTCACATAAAAGTTCTGCTATGTCTTGTAATTTCAATTCATTAGGAGATACTATCAAGTGTAGAATATAAACAGATTTCTTAAGTCATACAGTGTTTTTCTTTCTTTTCAGTCCTATGACAGACTATAAAGTTATATAGTATTAGACGATAGTTTTCAGTATTGGCCCTGAGCTCAAGCAATTGCAATGAAATTGTACCACTGGTAAGCTTTGAACTGCTATGTGGTAGAGAAAGTCAGTGTCCTCAGTGTCAATTTCTGACAGAAATTTACAGAACTATTGGGCAGTCCATGAGAGCTAATGAAGTTTGCTGCTGACATTACTGCTTTAATAATACATGATAGATTCAAGTGAATACAGTTGAGAACATTGGGACAACATCTATAGTCAATTTAAAAACAAGTCAAGTGATTTGGAGTGATTTTTTTGTTGGGAAATAGGCTAAAAGACATGAAAAGTTTCAGGGGCTTTGCAAGGCTTTGCCTCGAAGGAATCTATGGACATGTTAGTTCACAGAATAGAAGCTGCCTCCAAGGGAGGCATTGTCAGAGGACGTTTCCAAAGCAATGTTTCTTCTTTGCTGCGGGCCAACGCCTTGAGCTTTTTTGCAAGGCAGAAGCTCAGTTTGAGTCCTTGGTGGAGAAGCTGATTAAAATGCCTACCCAGCAGATAACATACAGCTTGAACTATCCTAGACTTCAAGGCTTCCTGCTTCACTCCTGACTACATGTCTTTGTATTTAGAAGAAGTAGATTAGGATACAGACTCAAGGTTCTCATTTTATACATTTTATCTTTAATTTATATGCTCAGCTAGGTCTGTTTCTAACTTAAGGCTTAACATGCTTCTCTTAGAAAAATTTTGTAACTGTCTATTCTTGTAGACAGAATTAGGCAAGGTTCTCCTGGAAACCTCAAGAAATGAACTGTATACATAATTCTCTAACAAAAGACAACTATTTGCTGTACTAATAAATACTGATGTGGGACTTCACTCGTGGCCTCACAGCTCACGGGAATGCTGGGGGCTTCTAACTCCTCCATCATTTAAACTGCACTTTTTCTCCATCTCAGTCATTTCTCAGTCTATATATTATTTCTTTATTTCCTATTTCCAAATCCCTCGTGATGATCCTGCCTTGGGTCCTGTTTTGCTGGGAGAGTAGCTAACTCCTGGCAGTTTTCTGTGGCTTTTGCTGATTTGTTACCAGTATTGCTCAGTTATGGTTTATGCATGGACAAATCTGCCCCATGGTCATATTTCCATGACAATGTAAATAATTTTGCATCTAATATTTTGCTCATTGAAAATTTGGTTTTTGGACTATATGATCATTTTATTTATTCTATTTTAATGCCCAGGTGACTTGGCATGAAATTGCAAGGCCTCAGATACATGGATATGACCTGAAATGTTTGGCAATGATTAATCGTTTTCAGTTTGTGTCTGGAGCAGATGAAAAAGTTCTTCGAGTTTTTTCTGCACCTCGAAATTTTGTGGAAAATTTTTGTGCCATTACAGGACAATCACTGAATCATGTGCTTTGTAATGTGAGTATTCCTCTAAATATTTTACTTAGGTGTAGTCACTTCCTTTTGAATTTTAAAAACTTTGTGCTTCAGGCTATAAATGGAATATATGTGTAGAAAGGAAGTCATATTGTTTTTTGGCTTGACAAACTTCTGTGTGCACTGTGGCATGTAGTGAGGTAAATACCAAAAGCAGAAATTTTGTGTGACAAATGAGCTCAAGACATTGTAAAGCCCATTACATTTTTCAGTTGAGACATGAATACCATGTACCATCACTGTGCCAGGTACTCAGTATTAAACAAAATACAAAAGATAAGTCCTATCTACGAGGAGATTACCATCTAGCTGTAAGAGTTTGGGTGGAGAGGATAGAGGTGAAGGGCAGTGGAACTAACGTACTTGCAATTGTCAGATGAGACCAGTGAATTTCTAAATTTTGCGGTACTAAAGTCAATGTCATAGATGGAAGAGGTCACTATATTAGAGTAATGAGAACATGTTTAATGGGACTTCATTTGGGTTTTGTAAGAGTAGAGTTTTTTTTTAAATTTTTATTTTAGCGTATTATGGGGGTACAAGTGTTAAGGTTACATATATTGCCCATGCAAGAGTAGGTTTTTAATTTCTTTTTTTTTTTTTTTTTTTGAGACAGAGTCTCACTCTGTTGCCCTTAGTCAAGTGCTGTGCTATCAGCCTAGCTCACAGCAACCTCAAACTCCTGGGCTCAAAGCAATCCTTCTGCCCCAGCCTCCCGAGTAGCAGGGACTACAGGAATGCACCACCACACCTGGCTAATTTTTTCTGTATGTTTTTAATTGGCCAATTAATTTCTTTCTATTTTTAGTAGAGATAGGGTCTCGCTCTTGCTCAGGCTGGTTTCGAACTCCTGACCTCGAGCGATCCTCGTGCCTTAGCCTCCCAGAGTGCTAGGGTTACAGGTGTGAGCCAACACGCCTGGCCAGGTTTTTTATTTTGTTTATATTCCCTAATATAAAAGATTTGAGCTATTTATAAAAATACATGGATTATGAAAATTATAAAGTAATTTTGAAGGAAGTTCCCTTAAGTTGGAAGATGGTTATGTTACACTGAAGTTCATGTCATACAGTCCTTTACTAAGACTTGGGTCACAAATTTGGTTCTGAGCTCAAAAAGAATATATATACACTTTTTTTTTTTTTTTTTTTTTTGAGACAGAGTCTCACTTTATTGCCCAGGCTAGAGTGAGTGCCGTGGCGTCAGCCTAGCTCACAGCAACCTCAAACTCCTGGGCTCAAGCAATCCTGCTGCCTCAGCCTCCCAAGTAGCTGGGACTACAGGCATGTGCCACCATGTCCGGCTAATTTTTTCTGTATATATTAGTTGGCCAATTAATTTCTTTCTATTTATAGTAGAGATGGGGTCTCGCTCTTGCTCAGGGTGGTCTCGAACTCCTGAGCTCAAATGATCCGCCCACCTCGGCCTCCCAGAGAGCTAGGATTACAGGCTTGAGGCACCGCGCCTGGCCTATATATACACTTTTGATAGGCAGAAGGAGGAAGAAAGAGCAGAGCTGTTGGGGTGCTTGTTGGAATGAAAACTGTGTAGAGGATAATGATGGAGGATCTTAAGAGGCAGGGACAGTTCAGAATGTGGGGCGCCATTGGAAGCTTCTACACAAAGAAAGTGATGAAAAGCATTTTGTAACAAAGAAGGTTATCTGGGAGCCCAGAGACTCTAAAGGCAATGAAACCAGCATTAGTCTGGGTAAGACTGGAGATGAAAGTGAAAGTTATTTGAAATGAAGTGCCCAACTAATCACTTAGCACCTCATGCCACAGACTTTCTTGATTATTTGAAAAGGATTTAAGATTCTGGCCTGTTTATTTGTAATAATAATGAACAGTGGGAGCAAGATCAAAAGGGGGGGGGCCTTGAGTGGTTATTATGAAGAGCTAAGTATATGGAGGTGGGAGGGGTAGTTAGTTTCAGGATTGCTTTGGTTCTAGGGATTGAAGTGGAGTTTTAGGTTTCCAGGATGCTTAGTCCCAGTTAGATAAAAGAATCCTTTAGACTGGAGAGCCTCTTGCTCTCTTTGGGGTTTTGCTCTTATGCTATGTGTTAGGATAGGTATGTAGGAAAGCTTGTTATTGTTCTTGTCCATGCTATTTTGTTTTTCTAGGTTTTTGAGATAAAGCATACAGTTTCTTATGTCCCAGGTAGCTGCTCTTGATGGTGATTTTAAATTCTCATCATTCATGTTTGTGTCCAGTTCCAGCTCCTGTGTTAAAGTCTAAATTGTAAAAAACACTCTAGCATATGTGCATGTACCAATTTTGATGGTTAGGATATAGTTTGACTTATGCTAACTGTGCTGTTAACTAGTACTGGTTTCGAGTATCACCAGGTGGCCTTTCAACCCTCCATACTTGTAAGAAATGGCAAAAAGATGATTTAATAAAATTACTAGTACGTGGAGTATGGGATCTGTTGCTGCTAATAATTTGATTGATGTAAATTGCCGAGTCTGAGCAGATTATTGCCTCTTCAAATGGCACTCTTGCAAAGTTTTGAAATATTCAATTACTTAAGTATGTTTAATGAAAATACTATGACTGTGCCCTTCTGGGAAGCATCTGTGTTTATATGAGTATCATCAGGGATGTGCCTGTGAGAATCTCTTGAAAGTGGAACTCTGGGCCTTCCATTTTCAGCCCACTGCATTTCCTGTCAGATGGCCAAACCCTTTGCGCTGTTAGGGTCTGATGAGCTCATGGATGAGAGGATGTCTGACTTCATGGATTGGGTGAGGGTTGGAGGTTAGGTAGGACCTGTCTGTTGGAGAGTGATTGCCTAGCATTACATCTGTTGCTTCTGGAAGTGGAAGTGTGGGCAGACATCCACACGAGGTGATCTTTAAAGTATTTCTCAGCATTTATGAGCATAACTTTTTTTGTAGTGCCTAAAGTAACAGTAGCTTTTAGCATTTAAAACTTATATATCGTACTTTTTATTCCAGCAACACAGTGATCTTCCAGAAGGAGCTACTGTCCCTGCATTGGGACTATCAAATAAAGCTGTTTTTCAGGGTAAGGCTTTTGTCTCCAAAATCATTGAATGCATAGTGGTACTTACAACTGAGTTTGTTTGTTTGTTTGTTTATTTTTGAGACAGGGTCTCACTTTGTTGCCCAGGCTAGAGTGAGTGCCGTGGCATCAGCCTAGCTCATAGCAACCTCAAACTCCTGGGCTCAAGCAGTCTCCTGCCTCAGCCTCCTACGTAGCTGGGACTACAGGCATGTGCCACCATGCCTGGCTAATTTTTTCTTTATATATTAGTTGGCCAATTAATTTCTTTCTATTTATAGTGGAGATGGGGTCTTGCTCTTGCTCAGGCTGGTTTCTAACTGCTGACCTCAAGCAATCCGCCAGCCTTGGCCTCCCAGAGTGCTAGGATTATAGGCGTGAGCCACCGTGCCCGGCCTACAACTGAGTTTATATTCTTGTATAATGTGTACCTAATAGTGGTTGCAGTTAATTTTTAAAAAATTACAATATATGCATCTGTCTTCTCCATCACATATTTCACAGTAAGCACCTTTGTACACACTCAGGCCACTGAAATAGGTACAGTTTTCACAAAGTGTGATTCATGGAACACTACAGCCACAGATGAGAATGTGAGTAACCTGAAGAATCTGTTGTGTAGTGTAAAAAGTTTGGGAACTGTTGGATCAAAAGAAAATGGAAGGAATCTCTGTGGAATTGATTAATGCTCTAAAGAGCACATTTAGAAAATACTGGAGTAGTGGAAATACCCTTGGCTTTGGAATTATGTGGACACACCTTTGAATTATACCACTTCGAAGTGTCACTGCTTTCTATGTGGTGGCCTTATATTGGGACAAGTGTAGGAGACATAAAGATAGTGACTACATTCATGATCTTGATGTGTTCTAGGAGATATACCTTCTCAGCCTTCTGATAAAGAGGAGCTGTTAACTAGTACTGGTTTCGAGTATCACCCGGTGGCCTTTCAACCCTCCATACTTACTGGTAAGAAATGGCAAAAAGATGATTTAATAAAATTACTAGTACACAAAGTACTAGTACTAGTACATTCGAGTATGGGATCTGTTGCCGGTGATCTAAAAAAATGCTGTAGAATTCATTTTTTATTTGGATGAAAAAATAATTGTAGTACTATAAATTTATTGTAGAACCTCCCACTGAGGATCATCTTCTGCAGAATACATTGTGGCCTGAAGTTCAAAAACTGTAAGTTAAGCTATACTCAGCTTTTTTATCTGATTCTGTGGTAACTTGTGATTTTTTTCCCCCCACAACTTGATTTTCTTCTTTGCCTTCCTCATACCTCCATTTTCCTCCTGCTCTATAGATCTTTTAGTGCCTCTCCATAGAAAGTGAGAATCAAACCTAACATTGATTTTTATATTACTGTTTTTTTTTTTTGAGACAGAGTCTCACTCTTTCCCAGGCTAGAGTGCTGTGGCGTCAACCTAGTTCACAGCAACCTCAAACTCCTGGGTTCAAGCGACCCTCCTGCCTCAGCCTCCCGAGTAGCTGGGACTACAGGCATGCGCCACCATGCCTGGCTAATTATATATATATATACACATACACAACATATATATACACATATATATAATTATATATATACACATGTATATATAATATATATATATACACACGTATATATATAATTTTTTTTTTTAGTTGTCCAGCTAATTTCTTCTATATTTTTCTTCTTTCTATTTTTTTAGTAGAGACGGGGTCTTGCTCTTGCTCAGGCTGGTCTTGAACTCCTGAGCTCAAACGATCCTCCTGCCTCAACCTCCCAGAGTGCTAGGATTACAGGCACGAGCCACCACACCTGGCCTATGTTACTATTTATTATGTTTATTCGATTTGTTTATTGGTCTTAATTTTTAAAGTTGAGGAGCATAACCTATCCTTTTCCTTTATTAAAAAGGCTTAAGTTTTGTTATTCTTAGTGGTCTTTTTCTACTTCGATGGTTTCTCATCAAAACCCATGTTTTATTTTTTATTGTACTGACTGGTTGAGGGTATGAGGTGAAAACTTGTATGTTAATCTAATTGTTTGAATGAGTTGTATTACTTCTAGGAAGCTGGCATTTTTCTCTAGTCTTCCTGTTTTTCCCACAAAATGTTTGCCTAGACAAAAATATGTTTCTTAAAAGAATTGTATGTTAGCTAGAGAGATTGATGTTATTCTTTTCACTTTTTAAATTTTGCAGCATGAAAATAGATACATTTACTAATACAGAGGTTGCATATGTTCTCTTTTTCGATTTTAGATATGGACATGGTTATGAAATATTTTGTGTTGCTTGTAACAATTCAAAGACACTGCTTGCCTCAGCTTGTAAGGTAGGGAATTTTACTATTTTTAAAAATTTTAATTTTTAAAAAATTTTTTAATTAAAATTTTTCTTTTTTTTAAGAAACTAGGTCTTGCTCTATTGCCTAGGCTAGCATGCAGTGGCACAATCATAGTTCACTGTAACCTTGAACTCCTGGGCTTGGCTGGTCTTTCCACCTTGGCCTCCCAAAGTGCTGGGATTACAGGTGTGAGCCACTGCACCTGGTTGGAAATTTTACTCTTGATGCTACTTGGTCACAGGTTCTTTGGGTCATCAGGCTCTTGCAAGTTTGGTAATGATTTAGGCAGAACTCTCTATGTGAAAGGTCACTGGTACCTGCTTTTTTTGAATCTTACTTTCTTAGTCTCTCTTTCCCTTCTGTCCTTTTGAAAGCTTGTAGTTGCATTTTGTATCTATTTCTTTTTTTTTTGAGACAGAATCTCACTTTGTTGCCCAGGCTAAAGTGTGAGTGCTGTGGCGTCAGGCTAGCTCACAGCAACCTCAAACTCCTGGGCTCAAGCAATCCTGCTGCCTCAGCCTCCCGAGTAGCTGGGACTTACGGGCATGTGCCACCATGCCCGGCTAATTTTTTGTCTATATATTAGTTGCCCAATTAATTTCTTTCTATTTATAGTAGAGACGGGGGTCTTGCTCTTGCTCAGGCTGGTTTCGAACTCCTGACCTCGAGTGATCCGCCCGCCTCGGCCTCCCAGAGTGCTAGGATTACAGGTGTGAGCCACTGCGCCCGGCCCATTTTGTATCTATTTTACCTGCACATGTTGAGCTTCTTTCTGGCCCTGCTCAAAAATGATTTAATCAGATATGTTAAAATGATACCTAAAATGTGATAAATTTTAAATAATTGGAGTCCCAGAGACACAGGGGAATGAGAAGATGAAGCCTAGAGTAAAATCCATCACTCTTTTTTGAGGACATTTTTGGTACTGACCTAATGAGAATGACTTCTGTACTTGCTTAGGAGAATGATCTTGAACTCAATTCTTTATTTATCTATATCCTGTGGACTGTGCAGACAATTATGGAGGATTGTCTGAAGGGTCTGAAACCCACACATTCCTCTTAAATTTTCAAAACTTTATTTACTTGTTTTAAGTATAACTGATGGTGAGGGCTGCCACCCTGGATGGGCCCCTGTGTCCCTGCTTTTGCTGTGGAATCTTGCTACTAATCTGCATTGAGAAGCGTTGGAAGAAATACTGCTGTGCTCCCACTACCACCCTTCCACCCCCATACTTATCTGTTCTGTGAAGATGGTACTGAGAGCACTTCCTTCTTCCATTAGAGGGACCTTGGAAAGAATGGAGCTCAGTAGCGTGAATGTCTGTGCTTCTCCTGAGTAGCTGATTTGTTTTTACCTTAGGACACTGTCAGTCATCTAACTGAATATTTTTCCCCTTTTTATTTATTATTATTATTATTTTATTATTTATTTTTATTTTTTTTGAGACAGAGTCTCGCTTTGTTGCCCAGGCTAGAGTGAGTGCCGTGGCGTGGCATCAGCCTAGCTCACAGCAACCTCAAACTCCTGGGCTCAAGCAATCTAGCTGCCTCAGCCTCTCTAGAAGCTGGGACTACAGGCATACGCCACCATGCCCGGCTAATTTTTTTCTCTATATATTAGTTGGCCAATAAATTTGTTTCTATTTATAGTAGAGACGGGGTCTTGCTCTTGCTCAGGCTGATTTCGAACTCCTGACCTCAAGCAATCCACCTGCCTGGGCCTCCCAGAGTGCTAGGATTACAGGCGTGAGCCACTGCGCCTGGCCTATTTTTTCCTTTTTAATTTGGCCCCTTTATAACAAGTATATGTATCTTTCTTTTAAACTAACATTTTTAACAGCTTTCTTTAGGTTCATTAATTTATTATAAATGGTATGTTTAATGTGAACAATTTGATAAATTTTGACATACTTATGCCATAAAATCATTGCTATAATCAAGATAATGTATCTATCAACCTCCCCAAACTTCCTATGCTGCTTGGTAATTCTTCTTTCCTGCCCCCTTCCCTAGGGAACCACTAATCTGCTTTTTGCTATGGCTAAAATTTTATATAAATGGAATCATCTAGTATGTACTCCTTTTTTTGGTCTGGCTTCTTTCATTCATCATAATTATTTGAGATTCATTCATGTTGTTGCATGCATCAGTAGTTCATTCCTTCTTAATGCTGAGTAGTTTTCCCTTGTACAGATACACCACTGTTTGTGAATCCTTTCACTTATTAATGGACATTTGGGCTATTTTCCAGTTTCTGGCTTTTACCAGTAGAGCAATTATGAAATTTGTCTTTGCATGGATATATGCTTTCATTTCACTTGAGTAAATACTTATGAGTAGAATTTCTGGATGATATGGTAGATGTATATTTAAACTTTTAAGACATTGCCACACACACTATTTTCCAAAGTAGTTATACATTTTACAATCCCAGTGGCAGTGTATTAGATTTCCAGTTGTTTTGCTCCCTCATGAGCACTTGGTATGTTCAGTCTTTTTAACTTTAACCATTCTAGGTGTTAACAGTGAGGTGTGTAACAGTTCATTGTGGCTGTAATTTGCATTTCTTTAATGATGTTGGGCATATTTTCATGTGCTAATTTTCTATTTGGAAATACGGTGAAAATCTAATCAGATCTTTTACCCATTTCTTTATTAGATTGTTTTCTTATTTAGTTTTATTTTATTTATTTATTCATCTATTTATTTATTTTTAGCTATTGAGGTGTGGTTATTATTTACTGAGTTTTAGAAAGTTCTTTATATACCTTGGATACAGCGTTATCAGATATGTGCTTATGTAGGTAATATTCCCCAGTGGCTTGTTTTTTCATTCTCCTGGTGTCTTTCAAAGAGCAGAAGTTTTATGCTTTGGTGAAGTCCAATTTATCAGTTTTTCTCTATATTGGGCTGCGTCTTTCTTGTTGTATCTAGGAAATCTTTGCGTAGCTCAAGGTCACAAAGATTTTCTGCTGTGTTTTGTTCTAGGAGTTTTATAGATTTTTAAGTTTTTCATTTAGGCCTGTGATATAATAATTCTTGTATTTGTCATAGAGTATAAAGTTGATTTTTTTCATAGTGGATACCCAGTTGTTCCAGTATCATTTGTTGAAAACACTGTCCCTTTATCACTGTGCTGCTTTTTGCTCTTTGTCAAAAGTCAGTTGTCTGTCTGTCTATCTATATCTATATCACTGTATATATAGATATATATGTAGGTCTGTTCCTAGACTTTGTTCTGTTGATCTTTTTTTTGGTGTGATGTCAATATCATATTCTCTTATTTACTATAGTTTTTCATAATACATCTTAAAATTAGGAAGTAATTGTCTTCCAACTCTCTTCTTACTTTTCACAGTTATTTTTACTGTAGTAGGTCATTTACTTTGCCTTTTAGAATCAGTTTGACAGTTTATATAAAAATTCTTCCAGGAATTTTGATGAGGATTGCATTGAATTTATAGATCCATTTGGGGAGAATTTTAATAATATTGAGTATTTTGACAAGTGAATACAGTATGCCTCTTGTTTATTTAGGCCTCTGATTTTTCTCAGGAATGATTTTTTAATTAATCCTTCATTTTAAAATAATTTTAGATTTAAAAAAATGCAGATTAGTGCCTAGAATATCCATATACTCATTCAGTTTTCTCCAATGTTAACAGTATTGCAAATATTTTGCAGTTTTTGGTGTCAGGTCTTGCACATATTTTGTTAGATTTATCATTTTGTAAATTTTATGTAATGATTACTTGTTGCTGACATATGGAAATACATTTGGTTTTTGTATACTGATCTCATATCCTGCAACCTTGTATAACTCATTTATTACTTTTAGTAACTTTATTATAGATACTGTAGGATTTTCCACATAAATGCTTATGTTGCCTATGAATAAAGAAAGTTTTATTTTTTTCCAGTACAGGTGTTTTAATGTTGAATAGAAGTAGTGATAGCAAAAATCTTTGCCTTGGTTCTTCTATCAGGAACAAAACAGTTAGTCTTTGTCATTAAGAATTGTGTTTGCGGGCCAGGCGTGGTGGCTCACGCCTGTAATCCTAGCACTCTGGGAGGCCGAGGCGGGCGGATTGCTTGAGGTCAGGAGTTTGAAACCAGCCTGAGCAAGAGCGAGACCCCATCTCTACTATAAATAGAAAAATATTAATTGGCCAACTAATATACATAGAAAAAATTAGCCGGGCATGGTGGCACATGCCTGTAGTCCCAGCTACTTGGGAGGCTGAGGCAGGAGGATTGCTTGAGCCCAGGAGTTTGAGGTTGCTGTGAGCTAGGCTGACGCCATGGCACTTACTCTAGCCTGGGCAACAAAGTGAGACTCTGTCTCAAAAAAAAAAAAAAAGAATTGTGTTTGCTGTAGCTTTTTTGTGTCTGTTTATCTGGTTGTAGAAGTTTCCTATAATCCCTAGTTTTCATCAGGAATGGATGTTTGTCAAGGATTTTTTTCTTCATCTATCTCCTTTTTTTGCTTATTAATGTGAATTATGTTGATTAATTTTTCAAGTGATAAACACACATTGTATTCTTAGACTCCATTTGCTCATAGTGCATTACCTTTTAAATATATTGTTAAATTAATTATTAATATTGTTAAATTTTCTGAAATTTAGGAACTTTTTTATCTAGTTATGTAGGATATTGCTCCGTAATTTTCTTTCTCCATAATTGCTTTTTCTGTTTGTGGTATCACAGTAATGCTGGCCTCAGAAAGTATCTTCTTCTCAGGAAATTCCTGGAATAATTTTCATAATATGGCATTATTTCTGTTTTAAATTTTTGTAGAATTCCCAAATAAAGCCAGCTGATTCTGGAGTGAAGCCAGTTGATTCTGGAGTTTTCTTTGTGCGAAGGTTTTTAACTACATGTATTTTCTTTCACAGGTATAAATAAAGACTATTGAGGTTATCCAGTTTTTCTTGAGTTCATTTTGATAGATTGTGGTCTTTCGGAGAATTTGTCCCTGCATCTTAGTTGTCATATTTACTGGCACAAATTTAGTCATCATATTTCCTTATGATCCTTTTAATATCTGTAGAATTTCTAGTGATATCACCTATCTTCTGCTGTTGGCAATTTGTACCTTCTCTCTCTGTCTCAACCCTCCCCTGGTTTGTTGGTTTTTTTTTCTCTTTTGGTGAAGGGAGTATTCTGGAAATTGAACAGTAAATTGATGATTTTATTGATATTCTCAAAGAACCAGCTTTTGATTTTTATTTCCTTTCTTCTTAGATTACATTTCCTCTTCTGTTTCTGATGTAATATGGTTTAAGCTGAGGTCACTGGTTTCTTTGTGTAATTTTGTCTAGCTTTTTAGTTTTTTCACACAAGAGAGTATCTGGTCCCTATTACCCCATATTGACCAGAAATGGAAGTCTCTAAACTGTTAATTATACAATTAATACATAAAGGTATTCTTCTTGTAAAAAGTTAAAGCATCATCAGTCCTGATGATTCATCTTTTTAATGCCAGTCTTCTCTAATTCTTCCTAGAGGATAGGCCTGGTTGTAGTATGTTATCTCCTAGGATTTTTTTTTTTTTCTGCATTTAAACAGATACATAAAATATACCCATAGAAATAATATATTATTTTAAAAATGTTTTATTTGCAGTTTATTTTTTACTTTATTTGTTTCATTTCTGTCCTATAGGCAGCTAAGAAAGAGCATGCCGCTATCATTCTTTGGAACACTACATCTTGGAAACAGGTGCAGAATTTAGTTTTCCACAGTTTGACTGTCACGCAGATGGCCTTCTCACCTAACGACAAGTTCTTACTAGCTGTTTCCAGAGATCGAACCTGGTCATTGTGGAGAAGGCAGGATATAATCTCACCTGAGTTCGGTAAAATAGCTTCTGATTGGGGAGGTTATTAGTGAAATAGTTATGTCCATTTTATCCACATTAAGTAGCTGTTGGTTAAGAGAAAGATAACAAGGTAAAGATAACAAGCCTCATGGCTCTGCAGCCTTTCAAAGTTCTTAGATAACTGAGGAAGGCTTGACCTTGTAAGATTTAAATGGAGGTGATCTTTGAGTTGGCCTCCTTGCGATTATGTACTCAGGATGGTGTATGTTCAAACATCTCAATTAAAGAAAAATACAAATCTATATATAGAAAGTTAAATTTTGCAAATGGTTATGTTAATAGAATGCCACCACAAAACCAATTGGATGATATGTTCTGAGCCAGGATTTCATGGGACAGGAATAACTAAGATACAACTAAGGAAACTTGTGGTTGATAGTGTCTTCTCTCAGAACTCTTTTATTAAATATAAGTACAGTAATATTTTAAATTATGAAACTTGGAGGGACCATTATCCTTGTTAGCCTTTTCCTACCCTCCCCTGTCACTTTGATCTTTGGGAAGGGTGTGTTTAGGCATCCTTCTGTGGGTAACATCACCGTGGGCAAGGTGTTAGCCTACTTACTCACATTCTACTCTGAGCCTGGCATAAATTGAAAAAAAGAAAGGAGTAAAAGATTGGTGGTGTTGTAGCAGTGACCTATTCCTTCCAGTTTCTTTGGTGAGTAAATTCTAGAGAGTGTTCAAAGTATATTTGTGACCAGGGCCTGGTGGCACATGCCTATAGTCCCAGCTACTTGGGAGGCTGAAGTGGGAGGATTGCCTAAACCCAGGAGTTTGAGCCCTACTTGGGTAACATAGCAAGACCTTGTCTCAAAAAAGTATATTTGCATTGTTTAATCCTGTTTTTTATTCTTCCATTGATACGCTTTGCATTCAATTTTTATGATATTTCTAGTCCCTTAGTATCTTGTGTTTTAGAGAATACTCAAGGACTGTAAAACATACTCAGCAATATGAGTTAGAACAGACCATTTTCCTTTGTATCAGTAGTGATTTCCTAACATGCAATGTTTGCTTTTTAGGAAGTTAAAGTGATAATAATAATATAGTTATTGATTTGTTGTGTCTTTACAGATTATGGATTAATAGATACATACACTCCCATTCCCTCCTTATAAGCAGTTATGTGTTTTAGGTTTAGTCCAAGATAAGGGCTAGACATTACCTTACATTTAAATCTTACAAGTAAATATTAATGTATTTTTTTAAACATTATTTAAGTAGTGCCTTAATTTTTTTCCTATAGCCTAATACGCAAACCTGGCTACTTCTTGAGTAAGATTAAATTGCTTCAGGCTTCTTCCATAGGTATAAATTGAACTTTGAGTATCTGGAAGATGTTTGTCATCAGTAATTAGAGAGGGACTACTCAATGTAAAAGCATTTCCTACTAGAAAAATACCATATACTCACAGCCTGGTGAGGAGTCAGTTGCCTGGCCTCAGTCTGTTGCAAAAGTCAGCACATATTAAATTGATTACTAAGTCACACGTTAAATTAATTACAGAGTACTTAAACATAGCTTTCTAAGAGGTAAAAAACCAGTTTTCTCTGCTTTGTGTGTGGTGTGCATGTATTTCTTTCAGACCCAGTTTTCAGTCTCTTTGCTTTTACCAACAAAATTACATCTGTGCACAGTAGAATTATTTGGTCTTGTGATTGGAGTCCTGATAGCAAGTATTTCTTCACTGGGAGTCGGGACAAAAAGGTAATTTTTTAAAAATTTAATATTTTTTAAAATGTAAAATAATATTTTATGGGTATATTTGAGTAAAAAACACATAATCCTACCTTTCTGACACAACTTTTAAAAATCAGTTTATGTATCCAGCCTCTGTTTGGGTTAAAGAAAAGAAAATAGGTTTAGTCCCTTCTGTGTTTTTCATATACATACATATAAAAGGCTTTTATTACTTGTTAAATTCTATGAATCATTTCTCTGAAATATCAAAAATATGAAGAGAAGAGCTTTAGACACATGTCCTTCATCAAATGGTTCCAGTGAAAGAAGAGCAGTAAATGAAATGGATCAAGACTAAGAAACGACCAAGCGCGGTGGGTCACACCTGTAATCCTAGCATTCTGGGAGGCTGAGGCGGGCGGATTGCTCGAGGTCAGGAGTTCGAAACCAGCCTGAGCAAGAGCGAGACCCCATCTCTACTATAAATAGAAATTAATTGGCCAACTAATATATAGAGAAAAAATTAGCCGGGCATGGTGGCGCATGCCTGTAGTTCCAGCTACTCGGGAGGCTGAGGCAAGAGGATTGCTTGAGCCCAGGAGTTTGAGGTTGCTATGAGCTAGGCTGACGCCACGGCACTCACTCTAGCCTGGGCAACAAAGTGAGACTCTGTCTCAAAAAAAAAAAGACTAAGAAACTAGGAGGGCAAGAGGACACAGTAAGAACATAAGGGGAAAAACAATTTCTAGTTTTCTGATTCATATTTATATGAATTTAACATTTTTTTCTATAATGAATGACTATTACCTTTTTATTCAGTGGTAGAAGTGGGGTGGAATGTGATCCAGACTTGGAAAAAATCTAAACAAGTTAGCTAGCGGTATGCTCTTTTTTTTTTTTTTTTTTTTTTTTTTTGAGACAGGGTCTCACTTTGTTGCCCAGGCTAGAGTGAGTGCCGTGGTGTCAGCCTAGCTTACAGCAACCTCAAACTCCTGGGCTCAAGCAATCCTCCTGCCTCAGCCTCCCAAGTAGCTAGGACTACAGGCATGCGCCACCATGCCCGGCTAATTTTTTCTATATATATATATTAGTTGGCCAATTAATTTGTTTTATTTATAGTAGAGACGGGGTATTGCTCTTGCTCAGGCTGGTTTCGAACTTCTGACCTTGAGCAATCCGCCTGCCTCGGCCTCCCAGAGTGCTAGGATTACAGGCGTGAGCCACCGCACCTGGCCAGCAGTATGCTCTTGAACATGACTTTCACCTCTGTTCTCTGGGAAATGTCCTGGTCTTTGGTCTTTCTTCTGTTTTCATACCCTTTAAAGTGTCATTTCCTTTTTCTGCAGTTCCTACGGATAGTTTAGCATTCCTTTCCTCTCCCTGCCCTCCCTAGTCATAGACACAGTAGAGATTACTGAAGTGGAGGGAAGGCTAGCACAGGCATGGCAGCACTCAAGTGAAGCACATACATGTCAGCCTCTACAGGATCTCTCAGACCCTCCCTCCTGTTTATTTGCCTATTCATTTCTTTCTTGGTATTTATTTGCCTGCACTGTGCTATATGCTGAGCAAGCAGGATTGCTTCTGTCCTCCACAGTCGTGCCCATAGAAGGTGGTCCAGTGCTGCACTCGGAAGGTCAGGACTGCAGGGGACAAAGCAGCATTTGCTGCACATGGTCCAAAATATGCTTCTGCTTGCTTGGACAAAGCTTCTGCTCAGAATTTTGCTTTGGCCCTGCATTCTGCTTCACTTCCCTTTCCATTTCTTTGTTACCAATCTCATACTATTGAGTGTGAGTTTCCAGGGAAGCCTCATTTCTTATGAGGGGTATCATCAGGGTTAGGTCCTCTTGATAGCTGAGTTGGTTCCCCAAACAAATGGATGGTGTAGAGGAAGAGTTAGAGACTTGATTAGTCCCCATGAATTTTGTGGTAACCTTCTTGGGGAAATGCATGAGCCCCGCACCCCCCTTGGTGAGTACATGGCTAATTGACCTTAACTGGATCAAATTTGATTTCTGAGTGAAAAAGGCACGCTAAACACCCCTCCAGTCTCTGGGCAGGGATAGTCCATCTTTGGATCAACACACATAAGTAGTTGGGGTCTCAGAGATTCATGTCTGCTATACTGTGGTTTCTCTCTAGAGTTTAGTTTGAAATGCCCTGAAGTTCCGGAACATCATATACAAATATAAATGCTGCATTTTTTGAAATACTAGAGCAAATATTTTGTGTTATATCTGTGCCATTGAAACTATATAATGCGTTGCTAGAAACCTTGCAAAGAGAAAGCTTTACAAAGTGTGATCTGTGTTAGGTGGTTGTCTGGGGTGAATGCGACTCCAGCGATGACTGCGTTGAGCACAACATTGGCCCCTGCTCCTCAGTGCTGGATGTGGGGGGCGCCGTAACAGCAGTCAGTGTCTGCCCAGCGCTCAGCTCTTCCCAACGGTCAGTCTCTGTGTGGGGCTTAGTTTCATGTTTTCTTTAAAAAGGCTACTTGGTTTCCTCAATATGTAGCGCTCTTATCATTTCATTTGTGGGTTCTCTTAGCTACTGAGTTGCTGATTTTTTTAAAATACTTGTGTTTCTCATAACAATTTTTAAATTATTAGAACTTGACAATTCAGAATGGCAGAACAGAGATTATGAATGTCATGTGAAGGTTCTTAGTCACCAAATACAGGACTGTAGTCTTAGCATCTTCAGTGGCACAAGGGTCCCTGCAGCCAGCCAGGGAAACACTGGCCTGTGGGCTTTGCCAGCAGAGGGCAGAGGTAAACTTGGGTGCAACCTCTATAGAGAAGAGGCTCCTTGGGGATGCAGTAGATCAGTGCAGTGTGTCCTGGGCTGATGCCTTGCAACCAAGTCTTTTGTAAGCCAGGGACAGTTAGGAACACTGTGAAGAACTACTTTAGAGTGATGATGAAAATAACAGATATTCATGCTAAGTTAAAGACTGTCTCCTTCCCTTAAAAACAGATATGTGGTTGCAGTAGGATTGGAGGGTGGAAAGATTTGCTTATATACGTGGAAAAAGACTGATCAAGTTCCAGAAATAAATGACTGGACCTACTGTTTAGAAACAAGTCAAAGGTATTTTCTTCCTATTTTTGCTTCCATCGTATTAGATAAAAATTGTGGAGTCTTTAGTAGCAAATTATATGGCACATTTTCATAGAGAGGGATAAGGGTTTACCAATAAGTGGTACCTCTTTGTTCTGTGGTAATCTCTTGAAATGGATGTTTGTTATCATAGTGCACTTGATTTTTAAAAGTTAGCTTGACCAAGTTTCTTGTTTACATAATATTGTTTTTATAAACAAGCATTTGATACAAAAGTGATTTTTATAATGATGTGTTTTAGAATTCAACTATAATAGACTCTTAATAAAATGTGATTTAAGGCCAGGCGCAATGGCTCACGCCTGTGATCCCAGCACTTTGGGAGGTCAAGGCAGGAGGATTGCTTGAGGCCAGGAGTTCGAGATCAGTGTGGGCAATATATGAAATCCTCACCTCCAAAGAACTTTTACCTGCTTTGGATAATCAAATTCATCCTTAAAGGAAGATGACATATCATTCATAGATAGCAAGTCATAGTCTGCATAATGTGGAAGCATTTCCTCTAGAAGAATTTCGGAAAACATTTGAGGCACAGCAGCGTTGTTGTAACCTCCCAGAGTGGCCCTGCAAGGGCACACAGTCGTTTGGTTGCATAGGTTCTGGCGGGCTGATTTTTAAAATGTGTTTTATTACTTCAGGGTTTGTGCTTCATTCTTACCCTTTTATCGTGAGAGCACATCTGGCGACAGGGACTCTCAGGGTCTGAAAGTGTAGTTTGTGTGCCATAGCGCCATTTTCAGCACTGGGGCCTGAAACCCGCTTAGGCTTTCACTTTATTCCTGTTTAGTTTTAGGGATTAATTTGCAGATTAAATTTATAGAGGATGTTGTATTTTCATAAAGATGTATTATAAATCTATGTTTGGTAGCATTCCAGGTCTGCCTTTTCAAGGGTTAGGGGGTAGGGGGGTAAAGGAAGCATTAATATGATTATTTTACTCAAGGTCATGCAGGTAGAGGTCACACTGGAGACCAGGACTCTTTCACTGGGCAGTTCATTAAATCTTTCATTGTCTATCTTTACCCAGCTGTAAAAATGTGAGAAGCCGTCAAAAGAATATATTGGCATGGCCGGGCGCGGTGGCTCACGCCTGTAATCCTAGCACTCTGGGAGGCCGAGGCGGGCGGATCACTCGAGGTCAGGAGTTTGAAACCAGCCTGAGCAAGAGCGAGACCCTGTCTCTACTATAAATAGAAAGAAATTAATTGTCCAACTAAAATATATATAGAAAAAATTAGCCGGGCATGGTGGCGCATGCCTGTAGTCCCAGCTACTCGGAGGCTGAGGCAGGAGGATTGCTTGAGCCCAGGAGTTTGAGGTTGCTGTGAGCTAGGCTGATGACATGGCACTCACTCTAGCCTGGGCAACAAAGCGGGACTCTGTCTCAAAAAAAAAAAAAAAAAAAAAGAATATATTGCAAAATTGAAATTCTTAGAAAAAAAATACATTTAGTAACGTTATCTGTAAGACTGACTTTTTAATGGCTATTTCATGAATTCCACTGATCATTAAAACATTTGACAGAAATTCATCGTTTCTTGCTCTTTTTGGTGGTGTCATTAGCCAGTAAGTAAGTTGCTAAAATATTAGTGATGGTATTTAAAAACCCCTACATTTTAATTTTCAGGTTCTGATTTCTGCTTCTATTTACACATTTACACCATTAATAGTAAGAGCATACTAAATAAGTTAATATGTAAGTAGGTACATAGTAAAATGTTTTATGGTCATATATTAATTTGATCATTTCTCTTTGTTTTAGCCAAAGTCATACACTTGCTATTAAAAAACTATGCTGGAAGAATTGCAGTGGAAACACTGAAAAGAATGAAGCAGAAGATGCTGAGTGGTTACACTTTGCAAGTTGTGGTGAAGATCACACTGTGAAGATACACAGAGTTAACAGATGTGCGCTGTGATGGACTTAGTATCTACATGCTTGCAGTCATTGGTATCTTAAGATATTTATCATGTAAATAGATCACCTTTCTTTACCTTTATAATTAAATTGAGTTTCATTTTAGCAGTAGTCCTTATTTGGGTCCTATACCCTTTTAATCTGATGAAAGCTACAACCCCTTTTCCTTGTTACATAATTTATGCATGCACACTCAGAACTTTGCCCACATTTTCAGAGATTCTTGGACCTTGAGACCTGCTTCTGTTCAGATCAAGAACCTCTGTTCTTTCTTCATGACTGGATAAGCCTGATTTTGTGTTATTTTGGGCCTTTTCATTTGCCTTTCTTTGGGACATTTCATTATTTATTACCCTCTTCAGAGGCTAGACACAGGAAATAAAAAGAGAGGAAACCCAGATTACTCATTTTTATTTTAACATTCTTTGTAAATAAACATACCACACAAAGTGGGCTAACTCTGTCTTAATCGCCTCCTTCCCAATATATGCCAGTCTTTCTAGGAATTTGGCAGGCAGTTTGAACTACAGGCAATCCTTTCCTTTATTCTTTAAAGGTACATAGGTTCTTCTTTTAGGGTTTTACTTAAAGTAGAATATCCTGACATTTAAAGTGATAGATGTAGGTACTGAAAAATAGAGTTCTGAATCATGATAGCTAAAGCCATGAGATTAAAGGATGTATATTCCCCAGGGAGGATGCAGAGGGAGAAGTGGATGCTGGAAACAATATTGGTTGTGCCAGTTGAGGGTTAGGGGCAGGCCAGGAGAGTTGGGAGTTGGGGAAAGAGAGGTTAAAGGAAGATGTGAGAGGTACTATGAAGACTAGGGTGAGAGTGGAGGCTTGCCCTGACTTTGTTGGAACATGGAGTCATCTGGCAAATTGGCAATTAAATGAAGACTGTATAATAAATATGTTGAAAGAAGAAGGTGGGGATTTTCTTGGTGGGAGTTTATGCCATAATCTAGCATATTTCGCTTCCAAAGAAGTTAAGGAGTTTTACTTAAATGGAAGTTTCCAGATAAGTGCTATATAATATTTCTTTCTTTCTTTCTTTTTTTTTTTTTTTTGTTGTTGTTGTTTTGTTTTTTATAGAGATGGGGGTCTTACTCTGTCACCCAGCCTAGAGTGCAGTGGTATAGCCACTGCACCCAGCTCTATATAGTATCTCTACAGTATTTTCTAGTGTCATCTACATATGAATTTTAAATTTTCTAGTAGGCATATAATAAAAGTAAAAGGGGACAGGTGAAATTTATTTTACCTGACACATTTCCTTTAATATAATACAATCTATCCAAAGTATTATATGAACATAAAATCAATATAAAAAAAACTTGCAAGATATTTTATACTTAGAGCTTATCTCAGTTTAGACTAGCCACATTTAACTGCTCTGTAGCCACATGTGGCTAGTGGCTATCCATATTTGGACAGTGAACGTTTAGACTGTTGCATCCGTATACACTTGTCTTGTGCCCCTCAGCTTGGGGGGCGGGGGTGTATGAGTATGCGTGCACCAAGGCAGTAACCACCTGAGCTTCCCAACCTCAGAGATCAGGATGCCCTGCTCTGAATTACCATTTCCCCGTTTATCAGCTGAAGACTCTTTACCCACATTGACACATGGGGATTTGTTCTGACCTCAGTGCATACAGGATTCCAGAGAAGATCCAGTGGACAAACTTAGTTCTTTAAAGCCCTTAACTCAACCCCCTAAGGTTACCTGAAAGCAGGCCTCGCCTTGGACAGACTGGATTCCCAAGCAGACAATTTTCCTAAGTTGTCCTGAAGCATCTTCCCCAGGAATCCCCTGTGTAATTCAGCTAAGTAAGTGTTCAGAGGACTTGCTATACACGGGGGGCAGTCTGCATTGTAATTCATACATGTTTACACAATCATGGCTTAGTCTGCTAAAAAGCACCCTTTGAACAACACAGCAGTAATTCATAGTATCTGAAGCAAAAAGCCAGTTTTGGAACTTTACTGCAGAGGAGCTGAGTATGTAAGAATCCTCAGTCTGTCCTGCCCCCTAACATCTCACTCATTTCTCTGCTTGGGTCATAGCATTAAACTTCAGCTTTATGCCAAGCACCAGCCTAAACATTTGCTGTTTTCTGACCTGTACAACTTTCCTAGACAAAGGGGAGATGATTGGGGTGTATATGTTTGCCTTGGACAATAAGGAGCAAGACCCCTACAGTATCTTCCCAGTAACCTCAGGGAAACAATTGATTATTGATTCCAACAGGAGGATGTGGGAATTAGAGAGAGACTATGTAAATTAATAAAAGCACAGAATCATTCTTTTTTAAATTAGACATTCTAACATCAGCAAATCCTGCTTGTCTGTAAGAGATCTTCCATTGCTACCTGTTTTAAGTCCCAGCTGGGTTGCATGTGTGGTTTAAGAGTAGAGAGGGATAGACTTCTCTCTCCTGGCTTAAAAATAGGATATTCTCAAGCAGTGATTCTTAAACTTTTGGGTACGTCAGAATCACCTGGAAAGCTGGTTGCTGAGTACCAAATCCAGAGTTTTTCATTCCATTTCAAAGTGGGGGCCTAAGAATTTGCATTTCTGACAAGTTCCCAGGTAATTCAAGTGTCTACAGCCTGGCAGTATTGGTACCACAGGATGATATGGTAATTCTCAGACCCCAGGCCACACCTAGTAAATATCAATCCCTGGGGGTAGTGCCCAGGAATCTGTTTTAACAAACTCTAGGTGATTGTGATGCACCCCCAAGTTTGAGAAGCACTGCTCTGAAAGGCTGTCCTACTGCAGCAGTTAATAATTTACTGTGACATGAACTACAACAAACAATGCTTTGATGACTATCTGGAGTTGTGTAACTCCTATGGATGGGATCACTACCCTCAGGAGTCTTTTTTCCAGAACAGACTTTTTAGGTGTAATACTTCTAATTATGGCCCCAGAATCTATATGGCAAAAGACCTCATGGACATTGGCAAATTAATTGGAGCAGGTGGCTCTGTGTCTGTCCTGTTGTTGGTGCTGCCCTGACTTTGTCCTTATTAATTGTGCAGGTTTCTGCTTCTTGGCCTTTGTGTTTATGAAACACGTTGAGCTGCTAGGAAACTAAGGAATTGAATTTAGGGTTCTCTACTGACAGCAGAAGCACATCTAAGAAGAGCTGTTCTTAAGGGCCAGGCAGTGACTCTGTGGGAAGGCAGCCTCTGTGGAAGAGGGAACAGCTTCCAGGCCACCTGTTGCTGTCACTGGGTGAGGTGGTTGCATTAATAGCAGATTTCAACTCAACAGAGCATTGAAATCAGAACAAAGAGAGAGAAAACAGGTTTACTGGAGAGCTGAGCTCAGTGAGGTGATTACAGTGGATATAGGACCATAGGCAGATGGTTTCCAGCGGAGGAGGATTGTTGAAGACCCCAAGCAGCAGATACTGGTTGGGTGTGGTCCTGCTCTGAGCTGGATGACAAAAGTGAAGGTCTGTTATACAGCCCTTGTTACTCAAGGCTACTAAATGGTGATAGTTGTTTTGTATTAACCAAAATGACATAACCAACAATGGGCCCTTTCCTGTCTCCCAGAAAGTTTTCTGTAGTGAACACCTGTGCTGTGTGTATCTTTGAGGCCATGCTACTCTCACTCACACTACCGCAGTTTAAAATGACTTTGAAAAAACAAGTACTGAACTCTGGTCATTGATGTATATACAGACATGTTTAAGGGAAGTTTACTGAGGTCTGCAACTCATTTTGAAATACGGAAAATGTAAGATTAGATGGATAAGGGGATAGATACATGAACATACATGTGATAAAGCAAGCACCATTAAAATATATGGGTATAGTTTTGTACACCCATAGGTATAACAGTTATTTACGATACCCAAGAGGTGGAAGCAATATAAACGTCCGTTAATGGATGAATGGATCGATAGAGTGTGGTATATACAGACAATGGAATATTATTCAACCTTTAAAAGGAAGGAAATGCTGACACTACAACTTGGGAGGACATGCAAGTGAAGTCAGTCAGTCACGAAACGATGAATACTGTATGATTCTACTTGTACAAGGTATCTAGAGTAATCAAATGCATAGAAACAGAAAGTAGAGTGGTAGTTGCCAGGGGCTGGAGGAGGAGGAAATGGGGAGTTGTTCTTTAATGAGTATAGTGTTTCCATTTTGCAAGATGAAAAAGTTCTGGAGATCGATAAATGTTATTTTATCACAATTTTTTTTTAAAGCATGTTACAAGAAACACTGTTTCCCAGGATGTAAATTGCTATTATGCAAAACAGAAAAAGTGTTCCAAAGTAAAATACATTTGTGAAACACTGGGCTAAGGAAAGTTAGGTAAGTGTTTTTACTGAAGGACTTCTAAGAGCCTTTGACAAGTTCATCTACATTGGGAATTTCCAAGAGGAGGGTCTGGCTCACAGCATTTCCCAATCATTAAACTTCAAAACCCAAACTGCTTTCAAAACAAATGTTAATGGTAGAAACTCTGTGATGGGTGTTCACAGTACAATTCTTTCAACTTTTTTGTATGCTGGAAATTTTCTGTAACATAATGGGGAAAATGGCCTTGGGATATTTCATTCAAATTGGAGCCAGGCTAACACAAGGCTGTTGTTGCTAAGGAGAACAGCCCTGGTCCCCATGTACCAAGCTGCCCTTCCAGCCTTTCTCCGCACCTCTGCTCCCTGCTAGGTGCCTACTCCTGGGGTTAACAGAGGAGAGGGCAGGGAGACTGAGAGCCCAGCAGGGAGGGGCCCTCCGAGGGGGCAGCTGGGTCATGCAGATGGAAGGCCAGGGTAGAGGTCTGGCCCTTGGCTGAAATGTTTGAACATACTTCATCAGAAGCACATCTGTACAAAATGGGCCCTACAAAATTATGGGGTCATAAAATAGATCAGTGGTTACCAGGGGCTAGGAGTGGGGAGAGGAATTGACTACAGAGGGCAAAGGATAAGTGAGCCAGATTCTCTAACAAATAAATTACAGAAGGAAAAGAGAGGAAGCCTATAGATTAAAAGCAATTTGAGGCCGGGCACAGTGGCTCACGCCTATAATCCTAGCATTCTGGGAGGCCGAGGTGGGAGGATAGCTAAAGGTCAGGAGTTTGAAACCCGCCTGAGCAAGAGCGAGACCCCGTCTTCACTAAAAATAGAAATTATCTGGCCAACTAACAATATCTAGAAAAAGCAGGGCATGGTGGTGCATGCCTATAGTCCCAGCTACTCGGACGCTGAGGCAGAAGGATCGCTTGAGCCTAGGAGTTTGAGGTTCCTGTGAGCTAGGCTGATGCCATGGCACTCTAACCCGGGCAACAGAGTGAGACTCTGTCTCAAAAAAAAAAAAAAAAAAAAGCAGTTTGAGACATGTCAATCAAATGTAATATATGGACTTTGTTTGCATCCTGATTTGGACTAATCAACTTTATGAAAAAGCACTTATTACTGTAGCTGGGTGCAGTGGCTCATGCCTATAATCCCAGTTCTTTGAGAGGCCAAGGCAGGAGGATCCCTTTGAGCCCAGGAGTTTGAGAGTAGCATGGGCAATATAGCGAGATCCCATCTCAACAAAAAAATTTTTTAATTGGCTAGGTATGGTGGTGCACACCTGTAGTCTAAGCTGCCTGGGAGGCTGAGGCAGGAGGATTGCTTGAACCCAGGATTTTGAGGCTGCAGTGAGCTGTGATCAGGCCATTGTACTCCAGCCTGGGCAGCAGAAGACCCTGTCTCTTAAAACAAACAAACTTATAGAACACAAAAAATTTGAACCCTGACTGGATATTTGATGATATTAAGGAAAAAAAATATGACAATGGTATTGTAGTTGTACGTTTTTTGTTGTTGTCATTATTTGTTTTTTATCTAGATATGGGGTCTCTCTATTTTGCCCAGGCTGGTCTCAAACTCCTGGGCTCAAGTGATCCTCCTTCCTTAGCCTTGTTTTGTTCTTTTTTTTTTTTAAGGAATTTTGAAACATATAGTGCAGTATTTATAGATGAAGTTATTTCTTGGGTTTCTTTCAAAATGATTGTGGCAGGGTCTAGGTAGGTTGTAGATGTGTGAATCATTAACAAAGGCATGGGGGGGTCATTATACTCATCTATTTTTTTATATACTTAGAATTTCCCTAGAAAAGGTTTTTTGTTATTTTTTTGAGACAGATTCTCACTCTGTTGCCCAGGCTAGAGTGCCATGGCGTCAGTCTAGCTCACAGCAACCTCAAACTCCTGGGCTCAAGCAATCCTTCTGCCTCAGCCTCCCTAGTAGCTGGGACTACAGGCATGCGCCACCATGCCTGGCTGATTTTTTTCTACATATTTTTAGTTGGCCAGATAATTTCTTTCTATTTTTAGTGGAGATGGGGTCTCACTCTTGCTCAGGCTGGTTTCAAACTCATGACCTTGAGCCATCCTCCTGCCTCGGCCTCCCAGAGTGCTAGGATTATAGGTGTGAGCCACTGTGCCAGGCCTCAAAAACATTTTTAAAATGAAAATGAATGAGTGTATCCATAAGTCAAATACAAGGCATTACTTTGTAAGAAATTCTCCTTCCCCTTCCAACAAGTAGTGGATGGTCTAGTATGAAGCCTTCTAAAATGCTTCAGTGAGAGGGCAGCATGCCAAGGACCGTGAGGCTGGGGCCAGAGGGAGACAGAACATTAGATGGCCGCATCTGGTTTGTGGATAGAGAATTCTGAATCCCACAGTCAGGTGGGCCCAGAGATCTGGCACCCAGAACTGAGACACAAAGACCCTGGAGTGCAAGAAGCATGCTTTGTCAGAGAAGCTCTTCCAGCATGAAGTGGCAGCTCCACAAAGGCTGCTCTGTGGTCAAGTGGCCACTGACTGTCCACACAACTGCCCCGAATGCAGAGGAACACAAAGCCTCTACCCAGCTCCTCTTCCTGCTCAGCCCCATCTTTCCTCATCCACTCCACACCTTCTCTGTCCCCACCTTCCCCAGTCTTTGGCTTCTGCTGACATTTCCCCTCTACCTTTTCTTCTGACCAAGTTCTATATGTTCTTAAGGCAGTCTAGGTGAGGTTTGGAACCTGCATTCAATCAATCGGGTAGAAGTGGGTTTGAATCTTGGCTCACATTGGCTATCACTGTGGGCAAGTTTTTCCCCTTACCTCTGTAAATGGAGATAGTATTAGTGTATCGGTCTGGTTTGTGTTTAACTGTGCGTGATAGAAAATGCAAAATTTCCTTTCTGACTTATATAAGATAGAAGTATATTTTTCTGTCAGATAAGGAGTGAAGGTAGGCAGACCAGATCGGGCAGGGAGGCTTCACAACAGGATCAAGTCACCCAGCTTTTTTTTTTTTTTAGAGATGGGATCTTGCTATGTTGTCCAGGCTGGATTCAAACTCTTGGGCTCAAGCGATTCTCCCACCTCATCCCCTCAAGTAACTGGGACTACAGACTATACACCATTGCACAGGCCTGGGCTATTTTTATTTTACTCTCTGTCATCCTCAGTATGGGGCTTCTACCTTCCAGGATAGCTGCTTGGCCTCCTGCCATGATCTTTGCATTCTGGAGAGCAGAGAGGAGGAAAGTAGAAGGAAAAGTCTGCCCCTAACTTAATAAAGCTTCTTGGAAGTCTCATGCAATTCTGCTTAATCTCCTTGGCCAGAATTTAGTCTTGTGGCTATACCTAGCTTTAAGAGAAGCTGGAAAATGAAATCTTCGTTGTAGGTGACCATGTGTTTAGTGGAGAACTGGGGTGTTTTACTCTGGAAGAAAGAACAAATGGTAGTCTCATTTCATAAAAAGTTACCATTTTGTAGGATTGTCTTGAGGTTTAAATAAGCCAATGCATGAAAGTGCTAGTCTGGTGCCTGGGATATAATAAGACAACAATAATTTGTTTCTGTTACTATTATGATTAAAACTCAACTTGTGTCAGCTCCATAGAGCATTTATTAAACCCCTCATTTCAAGTATTCTTTTTTTCTCTAAATTCTATGGTATTTTACTCTGATTTTGTTTTGTGGCCTTCCTTCCTTCCTTCCTTCCTTCCTTCCTTCCTTCCTTCCTTCCTTCCTTCCTTCCTTCCTTCCTTCCTTCCTTCCTTCCTTCCTTCCTCCTTCCCTCCCTCCCTCCCTCTCTCCCTCTTTCTCTCCCTTCTTTCTCTCTCTCTCTATTTCTTTCCTTCCTTTCATTCTTTGTCTTTCTTCTTTCTTTTTTTCTTGTTTTTTTGACAGAGTCTTGCTCTGTCCCCCAGGCTGAGTACAGTGGTGTCATCATAGCTCACTGCAACCTCAAACTCCTGGGCTCAAGCAATCCTGCTCTAGTGTGTATCACGATGCGGGTTAATTTTTTTATTTTTAGTACAGACAGGGTCTTTCTCTTGCTCAAGCTGGTCTCGAACTCCTGAGCTCAAGCAATCGTCACACCTCAGCCTCCCAGAGTGCTGGGATTACAGGCATGAGCCACTGCACCTGACATTTGTCACTTTCTATCTTTTACTTTTGTATATGTCTTAAGTAGACGCTTTCTGTTGTAAGAAAGTTCGTCTCAAATAGGCACAAAGGAATTATTAGCTTATTTAACTGAAAAAAATCCAGTGATAGGACAGGCTTCAGGTATAGTTTGATCAGGGCTCTCTAATTCTCTTGGCTCTGCCATCTCCATGTCAGCTTTCTCCTAAGGCTGCCCTTTCTCATTGCTATAAAGTGATGCAAGCAGCCCCTGAGATTACATATTTCCTTGCTTATATGAAAGGAAGTAAACTTTAGATGTCATCTTTAACTTTCACTGAACCATCCCTGAGCTAATCAGAGTGGGCCCGCCCATCTGATGTAACAAGAGACATAAGATCACCTATTCTGGAGCTGAAGGCAGGGTCCGTCCCTTTGGGACCACATGGCTACTCTGTGTGGGGTGCTTTTCCAAAGCAGATTTGGAGGGGCAGTGGATGCTGCATGGGCAACCAATGCAAGCCCCTATACAAGCCTACTAAAGTATAAACACCTGGGCATGAGGTGGTTTTCTTGTTGTGCACAGCATCTGGCACAGTTCATTGTCACCTGTTTGCTGAATTCAGGGATGAGTAAGTTTGACAACACAGATGGCTGATGGAGGAAGCATTCTCAAACGTTCGTAATCTGCCAATCAGTAAATAAAATAACCAAATAACCAGTATCCCTGTCTTGATGGTATAAAGGAGTAGGAGGCAAACAGTAGGAGGCCAGCACAAAAGGGACCAAGAATGGACTGGTGTGCTCTGTGGGTGGAGGGTTTGCTCTGAATGAGCACAGAAGCCGAGCCCCCAGGAACACAGCACCAAAAAGATCGCGCTCTGGGCCCTCCTACCCTCTCAGTCCTGTGGTCTGCCTAGTACTGGTGGGTTTTGGTAATTTTGAACATTTTGACTGTAGATATAATGGAGCCTTGTTCCCAAGCATGTCATCATGTCGAGCTTTTAGCTTCTATTCACAGGAAAGGTCATTAGGCACTCTAGGGGAGGGAGTTTCCTAGGCTTTCTGATCTTTCTTTCCACTGCTCTCAAGTTGTTTCTACCAGGGCCCTGGACCAGGCTTTGGAAAGAAACCTGCTCCATTGCTGTGTCTATCTTATTACCCCCTGCTGTGATTTCCTTGGTATTAGGAAATCTAGGTCTGTGGGTTCTCATTATTAAGGAGGTGTGCATTTCACTCTGGCAGGAAACACTAAATTAATTTTATTATCTAAACTGTTTCCTTCTTGGAAACACCCACCTCCATCCCAACAGTTTGGCAGGAAGTTTGATCCATCATCACTGCAGCCCCAGCAACCTCCAAGACTGAGAGGCAAGGGTTTTCCTGACGTTAGCCAGTGGGAAAACCTCTACCCTTCCTCACACCATCTAAGACTTGAGCCTTATAAGGGAGCGGCCATCCCCACCCACATAATAGGACTGTTCTCACTTAGGCCACCACACACACAGCCTACCCAGCAAGTTTTATAATCTGCTTAATCCTGTCCTAACTGGCTTTGCAACTTTAGGTACTACAAAGGCACTCTCCTCTAGCTCTGCCCCCACGTGTCCAACTGAATCTTCTCACCTGTCAGTGGCAGCAGACACCTCTTAAGTGCCACTGTCCCCAGGGCTCTGCCCTCTTTCCCTGAACACTTCAGAGTTCCTGAGGTGACCCCTCCATAAGCCCCTCACATGACTTGTGGATCCAACCCCAGACACTCTGTCCCGCTTGAGCCCTGAATCTCCACTGCAATGTCCTGAACAGAGCTCCACATTGTCCCCCTATGCCTCAGCCCCACTGTGTCCCCCCAGTCTGACAGCACCAAGTTGCTCTGAGCCAGCCCTCCTTGGTCCGCATTTGCCGGTGAATTCCATCACTTCTGCACCATCCAAGCCTGGCATCTGACAGCAGTGCTGCCTGTAGCCCCCACACACACCTGCCCCCCTCAGTGCTGCCTGTGTCTAAGACACACCTCCGAGCCAGGCACTCTCCTGAGGCCCTAATGGACCAAGGTCAGGTTCCTCTGCACCCCACAGTCTGCTCCCTCCCTCCCTGTCCCACTTATCCCCACAGAGCTGCAGTCTGTGCTCCAGCCTCACTGGAAGTCCTGCTTCTGGAGTTTTCTGAGCTTTTTTGCACCTCCAGGCCTTTGCGCAAGGAATGCTGCCCTCCCTCCCCCACCAGGACCCTCCCAGCAGCCCCACAGGGGGTGGCTCTTTCCCCCATAGCCTTGACCTTTGTGTGCTCTGCAGCGTTGAGGGTGACCTGACTGTGAACCTGTCTCCTTCCAGTGCTCTGCAGCATTCCTTCCTGTTGTCTTCACAACGCCTCCCATAATCCCAGCAGGGAGCAGCTGCTTGATGAACAATGAAAGGATGCCCCAGCCAAAGCAACTGTGATTTTCAAGTGAATCATTTTTGGCGATTCAAGCCTGCAGCACAGGACCTAGGAGCTCACCAACTGAGCAACGCAGGTAATCAAGACGTTACTTCATCGGGCTGGAGGTTCTGTTTAAGGCAGGGTGAGAGCGAGCAATCTGATTTCTGACACTCTCTTTCTGGTAAGAGAAGCCCAGGGAATCTTGGTGCAATGCATCTAAAGATGCCAATTAGAAGCTGAGGCTCCCAGCGTCCCCCACCCCCCTTCTTCCCCTCCCTTCTTCACCAGCTCACTGGTATGGCCCTGTTCAAAGCCTTCCTCATTGGGGGTACCTTCCCTGGACACCCTGCTAGGAAATAGCCCCTTCCTCTGCTGCACTCCTATACCTGCACCCTGAACCAGCTGCTGGGCGCTCAGCCCACATCACCTGTGGTTGGATGTACAATGGTTCACTTCCCTACATGGCTGTAGGCACAACATCTTCATACCCTTCCAAGCACACGGTGCCCAGGGTAAGCATAGCCAAGTGCTTAAAAATGTTTCTTGATTAAATGGTAGTTCGGTGATTTTTAAAATAACCTTTGAGTTCTGTACTGACTTGGTCTATTCCAATCCGTCACCAGACAAGCTAGTCTGAAGCAGCACCCCGGTGGATTGGTGATTTATTATCTGGCCACGGAACTCTTTGAGGAGAGGCACTCCTTACATTTCCAGGAAAGTGACCTAGGCCTTCACTCCTCAGAGTGCAGACCAAGAACGGAGGAGGCATCAGCGTATTAGAAACAGAACTTCAGCCCCACCCCAAACTCCAAGAATCAGAATTTGCGTTTCAAGGTTTCCCCAGTGATTCATGCAAGTTCATATCCGGAAAGCGCTGAGAGGAGAGTCTTGCTGAGAAGTGAGGCATTAAAAGGAGGGGTGAGGAGTGACACTCTGTGCAGTGGCTGGGAGGATCAACCTCCACCCTCCTCCCAACTTAGATGGGGAAACTGAGGCCCTGAGAATCACAGTGGCTCACACCACAGAGGTAGCAGAGCACACTTAACTACTTGGGCTCTGGAGACTTGACTTCCAACAGCTAGCTTGTCTTCTAGCTGTGTGCCCTTGAGCAAGTTAGTCTACCTCACTCTGCCTCAGCTTCCCCATCTGTAAGAGCCACCTCATAGATCTCCGTATTTAATTATTGCATAATCGGTACGGGTCAGAGTGTACACAGTGCAGTGCCCAGCACATAGCAAGGCCTCCATAAGCTAGCTCTTGTCATTACTGCTGCCCAAAGTCACACTGACAAAAGAGGGTCCAGTGTCCAAGGTGCCTGCTTGAAGTAGGCCAGAAGGGGGCAGATGTTGGGTGCTGTGATGCCGATGGACAATGCAGCACGCATTCACCAGCACATTCATTCCTTCATAAGTGCTTGTCCAGTAAGGTCCTGTGCGTGCTGCAGTGAGGGAGACAGGCTGGGTGGTGGGCGGGCAGAGGCCATCGAGGCATGTGGGAGCCCAGGCACACGCTTTAGTGCTACAGTCCCTGGACCCCGTCCCTCTGGTAAGAGGGCAACGAGCCCCTCGTGGAGGGACTTTCTCTGATCTGGTATTGGGTGCCCGGCTGGGAAAGGGTGGGCTGTGTGCTGCCCTCCCATGGCTCTCACTCTGGGCCACCGAGAGGCATCACACATCTTCACGCATCCTATGGTGTCTGTGGCCCACACCTCGGGTGACCGCGGACCTGGCCGCAGCTCAGGCTGAGCGCTTGGGGCATAAGCGCCTTTTCCACCTCATCCCACGGCGTTATGCGTGGAGAGCCAGTGGCCTGCTCCTGAGCCCCCCCCCACCTTGGGTCCTCCACTGGGCCTGCATCTGAGTCCACTCACCTACGCCCCCAGCACGTGCTGCCCATCTGCAATCAGTTCCTTATCAGCCGCCCCCACCCACGCATGTTTGGTTCCACATCCGGCACCTCTCCTGAGCGTGCAGTACCTGGTCTCCTTCCACCCCATCCCTCATAGTGGGCTCTGCACCTGAGATCCTACGTGAACCACCCTCCCCACCCACTCTGTGTACCCAGGCCCCACTTCACGCACGTGCCTGTTCACCCCCGGCATCCTGCCCCGCACTTCCCGCACGTGGGTTTGACCAGGCCCTCCACGCTTGAGGCAGTGGTGCCCCGGGACAGAGCCACTGTGCCCCCAGCACTCCTCCCCTCTTGTCTCGGTCGCACCCGCGCTTCCCGGACGGTGCGCAGCCGCGGAGAGCTTATGAGTCTCAAGGATCCCCAATCTTTTCCCTTTTCTACCCCTTACTCGGCCACTTTCTCACACACACCAAGCACACGCCCCACTGGGGAGCAGCATCCAGAGAAGCCGAGGTTTCCCTGCAAACGCCCTGCCCCACGGACTCCGGTCCCCGCCAAGGAGGGTGGGGGTCCCGGGCACTGCGCGGGGAGGATCGCAGGGTTGCAGGATGCAGAGCAGGAGAAAGCACTTCGTTGCTTCTTCCACCTGCCTTTCCGTGGGACATAGATAAACTTGAACTTCGCCTTCCAAGTACCTGGGGGCATCTCCGTGTGCCCCTTCGGAGGCTGTTTAAACAGACAACAAAACCGGGGGCGCTCAGGTGGGAAAAGGCCCACCAGAGGTGACACCGCGTGAGTCAGCGCGCCTGGGACGAGCCAGCCGCCCCGCGAGGCGCCACCCCTGGGCCGCGGACCGGGTGTCACTGGCTGCCCAGGAGGCGCGGCCGGGGCGGAGTCGCTGCCGGCCGGCCTCGCGCATTTCCCGGGGCCGGGCTGGCGTGGACCGCGCGGCAGGCGAGCCTGGGCCATGGCCGGCGGGGCGGCAGATCCCGGGGCCGAGCTGCAGGCCTTCGGGCGGTTCCGGGACTCGAACGCGCAGCGGCCCTACGGCGACGGCCGAGGCAGCCTGGGAGAGCTGCGGGCGCGCGAGTTCGGGCGCCTGGCAGGTGAGGCGGGCGGGCCGAAGGCTGCGGGGACGCGCGGTTCCTGGATCCGATGGGGAAGGAGCTTTTGCTCCGGGTGGGAGCGGCGCTACCTTATTTGGGGCATATCTTGAATCAAAAGGCCGGAGGGACATGTATGTCCATGCGTCCGCTTTGTGCACGCAGCTCCCTGAGGTCCTACCCAAGACTTCTTGCTTCTCTTGCTCCTTAACTTTCCAGTGGGGCGGGACCCATCCAGCCCTTTTCATCTTTCCCGGCTCTCTGCAAACAGGGCTTAGGATTCTCCTTGCTCTCGCTTGCTGTGAGATCCCTCACTCTAAACGCCCAGCTGGAGCCGAGGTTGCCAAATGCAGGATGTGCAGCGGCCGGGGACTGTTCGATGTCCGCCCGGGACAAGAGTGGTGCGTGGGCGGCCAGCTCGCCGGGCTGGGACGGCGGCTCTGCGGCGCGGGGCGTTGGGAGGAGCCTTCCGAGGACGCGCTCCAGACCCCGCTGGGATAGATCTCATGCAGCTTTTATTTTCGGAGTCTCATTCTTCTCACTCCTGCAGAGTCAGAGCAATGCCTCTGAAGATTTAGCAAACCCTGCAATTTGACCTTTAAGAACTCGGGGACTGACGGAGATCACACAGTGCCTTCGAGTTCCTCAGGGCTGATTTAAATTGGAAATTAAGCTCCGTTTAGCCTTGGCCCACCCGGCCCTCTGTTGCCTTGTGCCAGGGACCTTGAGTGGGGAGGTCCCTCAGAACCGCGTGCCCCATGGTCAGGGAGGGTGCGCAGGTGAAGTGGGCGGGTTATGGCTCAGGGTACTGGGCTCGATGGTATTTGTTCCGTCCTGATGAACAATAGTGACTGCTCCCTTGCTGGCGGCAGAACAGCAGGCGTGACTTAACGTTTCGTTAATAGGGTGGCTGGTTTCAGCTCTTTGGGACCCTGCCTCATGTTTCGGATAACAACTTTCCCCTGGGGGGGGTACGAGGGCTGTAGCCCCCTCTTCTTGTGAGAGTCGAGAGGGAGACGGGGGTCCTTCTGCCCCATGCTTCCCCCCCAGCTGGGTCACCTGCTGGAGACAGCCCTCACCCCTCTGCTTCCACGTTCTCGTCCCCTCTCTCTCTGAACTTTTAATTATGGAAATTTCCTACCACGCGGAAATAGACTGATAACTATGAACACCCACAGGTGCGGAGAGAGGGAAGCTCTCTGTCCTTTGAAGCAAATCCCGGAGGCGGTATGGCTGCTGGGTCATAATTACTTCAGCACCACCCCTCCTTAATCCTCTAAGTCACCCGCTCTGATCCCTCACTCCCACTAGGGGCCAGCCTCTCCCCTCTACCTTGGGAAAGTAGAGGTATGTTCTGGGCCCCTCCTGGTTCTACTCTTGTTCCTTAGAGAATAGCAACTTTTCCCTCAAGTGCAAAGTTGAGATGCAAAACCAGGACCCCAGGCTGGCCTTCAGAGCCCTTTAACAGCTTCTGTATTTGTGACAGTATTGTGAGCATCTTTTATTTATTTAGTGCAAGTTACCAGTATTTTCTCTACATTAGGATTAAAGGAGACTTTTGTGCATTAAACTGACACTCCTCCCATTGCTGGGAGTCTTGGAACATATCCACTTTTTTTTTTTTCCCTCATAGAAACAAATGAACCAGAGAGAGGCAAGAAAAAACAAACAAACCAAACCAAAATAATATAACCTTCTCCTCCCCTCCTGGAATTTTTCCACTGGTTTGAGAATTTACCTGGTTAAGTGGTAGCTATGGATCATTAAATGCTTAACCTTTTTTTTTTTTTTTTTTTTTTTTTTGAGACAGAGTCTCACTTTATTGCCCAGGCTAGAGTGAGTGCCGTGGCGTCAGCCTAGCTCACAGCAACCTCAAACTCCTGGGCTCAAGCAATCCTCCTGCCTCAGCCTCCCAAGTAGCTGGGACTACAGGCATGTGCCACCATGCCCGGCTAATTTTTTCTATATATATATTAGTTGGCCAATTAATTTCTTTCTATTTATAGTAGAGATAGGGTCTCGCTCTTGCTCAGGCTGGTCTCGAACTCCTGAGCTCAAACGATCCGCCCACCTCGGGCTCCCAGAG
>VSMD01086282.1:0-5000 GCA_008750895.1 Mirza zaza
TTATTTAAGCAGATTTAGGGGGCACAGTGGATTTTTGTTCCATGGATGAGTTGCACAGTGGAGAAATCCAGGCGTTTAATTTACTAGTCACCTGCACTTTGTCCACTGTGACGAATCCAGACGTTAGATGCTGACAGTGTCCTCATGGTGAGGTTAAACATGTTCCTCTTTTCCCTGCATTTTCTGTAAGCTGGTATTTAGAAAGAATTGATCCAGTTCAGGGTTTTTTAGTTTGTATGCTATTTGGTGTTTTGTATGTTTTCTGTAAGACTAATGCTGGTCATATCTTCATTTTTGCAACATGTGCAGCTAATGGTGCTTGATGACTATGCCCGTGAATGCATTAGTAGTCAAATAACACTTTATCATTTGCTATTTTCACTTGTTGTTTTGCACATATCTGTGAGCAGGCATTTCTTTGCACCTGTTGTTGACATAGCTGCTAGTACTGTGTATACAGGAAAGGCATGATAAATGCTCTAGTATTAATTTTTCCTTTACCAGTTTTCAAAGTAATCAATTGGTGACTATCAGTTTCCTGTTGCTGCTATAATAAATTACTACAAACTTATAACGCAAATTTATTCTTTTGCAGTTTGACCAAAATGAGGTCAAAAGTCTGAAATGGGTCCATGTGGCTGGTTCTTTCCAGAGGCTGCAGGGGCATCTGTTCCCTGCCTTTCCAGCTTCCAGATGCCCTCTGCTCCCTGCCCCGGGGCCGCCCTCCACTGCCAGCACCAGCAAAGTAGCATCTTCACGCCCCTCCTGCCTCCGCCTCAGTCCCCACACCTCTCTTTGTACCGATGACCCTCCTGCCCCTCTTCGAAAGACCCTGTGATTGCCCCAGGTCCACCAGATTTCTCATATCAAGTTCCTTGAAGTCACATCTGTGAAGTCCCTTTTGTCACACACAGTGACGTATTAATAGGTTCTGAGGATGAGGATGAGAACATATTCAGGGGGCCATTATTCTGCCCCCTGTCATTCTGTCACCACAGCGACCAAACACTTTTCCTTGGATATTATTTTAGACGTATGAACTTAAATATGTTTGGTGGGTTTCAATCAACTGCAGTATCACAGAACTTCTAGCTGTCCCTCTCCACCTTGGCCCATGGGGTCCTACGTTTTTGGTTCATGATCTTTGCAATCTCGCTTATCTTCCTTGCTATCCAGATATTGCCCAGAGACTCTGATTATTGCTGTTATTTTTGTCTAGCTCTTAACAACTCAAATTTAGGATAAAGTGGTTAACATAGCCTTCTCTATCTTACATTAGGTGTTCGGGGTTCTGAGACATAGAACGATAGAACTAGAATTCTTTTTAATTACTCATTTGCTTTTGTCCAGCTACACATACAGCAGTCTCAAAATTGCAGTACCCACCCTACCCAACTGGCGTGTCACAGCACACATGCACCCCGTCCCTGTCGTCCATGCCGTAGCAGCCCCTCGCTACTGAGGGTGGCTGCAGGTTCACGACTCAACACCAGCACTGACGCCAATGTCTTCCCAAACATTGCAGTAACCTGATGCCAGTTCTCCAGCGGGCTTTCCAGGGAAGATTTACGGAAGAACATCCCTGTGTTTTTGTATGTTCACTGGTGTTTGTGGTCTTTGTGTTCAAAGGCAAATATAAATGGACGGTAATGCTTGGTTCACCTTTGCTTCCTCTGAGTTCTTAAATACAATGCCCCATTTGATTTTGCAGCATAGGTCTTGCTGTTAACACTTTCACAACAAGCTTGTTTTCTCCACTATAATTCATTTGGGTTTTGGCTTAGATTCCCAGCTGATTCCTTTATCTTTGACTAGAGTATGTCCTGGTGTTGGGCGTTCTGTATTAATGTTTTCAGATATATGCTATACCCTTTCGCTATGTATTTCAGATCTTTTTAAATAATTACTATTCCAGGAGAGTTTTCTTTAATTATAGATTTTAGTATTTGTTGTTTCTTTGCTTTCATTTCCTTCTTCATAGACTCCTATCATACATATGTTGGATTTTTCTTTAATAGGTATCCTTTTCCTCTTTTATTCTTTTTGTCTCATTTTTCATTGTTTTTTGCTCATTTTTACTCTGTATTTTCATAAGACATTACCTGTCCTGCCTACTTGCTCTTGTATCCATTCTAGCGTAGTATTCGATTCTAAAGCAATGTTTCCTTTCATTCTATTTCTTTCAAGTTATATAATTTCTGTGTTTATTTTTTAACAATCCTAGTACATATTGATCTTTCATAGCTTGCATAATTTTCTTAGTGGTTTCAACTTATTTTGAAATATTAGGTTAGATTTTTATGCATCCCTTTGGCATGTGTTTCTGGAACTGTGTTCATTATCTGTAGGAATGTTATTTTGCAGTCTTTCTTCTTTTTCTTACAATAACTTAGCACGGGATGCAACTCAGTACTTTCTCCTTGTGTGTTTGTACGTGAAATTAATTGCCTGCATTTTAGAGAAGCTGAGGCTCAGGACATCGTCTGCTCCCCGATTACAGAGAGACCCTCCCCACGGCTTGTCTTTTGCTTTCAAAACTTGCTCTCTGAGTCTCCTGCCCTCTCTCCCCTTAACCTTTTTTTTTTATTTGTTTCTGCTTTTCCTGCCCCACTAGCTTTGGATCCATTCCCAGAAATTCATCTTCAGGGCAGTGTTTTTTTCTTAGAGCTTATCTGGTGCATTAGTTTTACATGTCCATCGAGGCGGACTCTTCCAGTTCCTCCACCGTCCCGGTGGGTCCTTGTGCACTTGCTGCTGCAGGGCGCGGACAGCCCCGGTTCCAGCCGTGTTAGACTCACCCTGCCGCGGACTCCAGTGGGTTCGTCTCGGCCAACCTGGGTGCCAGGTGCTCAGCGGGGCTTCCCCAGGACAGGGGACACCGCCCTCGCGTGGCCGATGTCACTTCTCCACACTCTCTTCCGTGTTGGGATTCATGAAGTCACCTGGCCACCAGGTTTCACTGCAGACACTGTCCATCGGGCCTCCTCACTTTGCCATCTCTGCACTCCTAGCTGCTTTTTGTGTTGCTGACGGATTTCGGGGAAATTAAAAAAGCTATGCGGCTTCTGCCACCCTCTTCCCGGAATACCTGAAAGAGATAAATGTTATTCTGTGAGGAACTGCCTCCCATCGGGATACTCTGAGCTGAGAAACACAATCATCTGCCTTCGATGCTTACGTCATTCTATTACCTGCTGCGTGGAACACCGGAGCCTGCGTGGAGAGCCCAGGGCGGAAGCTGGGGCGGAAGCGCAGGCAGATGACGTTCCAGGTGCGCGACGTTCCAGGCATGCTTCCTTCCGAGGGCGCCTCCCGAGACTTTGGAGCACAGGGGCCGTTGCGATCTCGCGATATTAAATGTGAACCCCCGCGTGAACGCGCCACGCTCCCGCAATGGCGACCGTGGGAGAGACAGGCCGCGCCGGCAACGGGCAGGGGGGCCTTTCGGGACGTGTCCAGCTCAGGAGGCACATCTCGACCCCGGGCGGGACGTCAGCTACCGAGGCCCAGAGCTCGGGGACAGGTCTGCCCCGGGGAGCAGGAGCCAGGCCCGGGAAGGGCGGAAACGGCCCCCAGTGAGGTGGCCGGAGAACTAGGAGCGGGTTGTGTTCTTAGGACGCCCTATGAAGATCGTATCTGGACGCATGCAGGTGAGAAATGAGATATCCTTGACTTACGTTAAGTAGAATGGGCACAGGAGGCCCGCCGCTGGCTCAGAATATAAGCGGAAAGGCAAATTGCCGGAAATCTGTGACTGGAGGGTTTTAAGTCAGAGAGAGAGGAGACCACAGATGACGTCTGGGCACGTCGCACAGGCGTGGCAGCCTGACACCACGGTGACAGGACAGTCACAGAAGAGAAACAGAGAAAGTCCAAATATTCTTTGACGCGCAGGTCAGGGGCCAACTATGCATTTCCAAATGGGTATTTTGTTCCCACTAACAAAGTTGTTAGGAGCGGAAGCGTTAACCTGATGGAGTGCATGTGTGCTACCATGGCTCTGGGAAAACCTTCCCATGTATCGTATGGGATATGGCTAAAAAAAATAGTTCATTAGTGGTCGCTCAGGGTGGGGAAAAGAAGCTGATTAAAAGAAGTTGGAGGGAACTTTCTAGGGTGTTTGAAATGTTCTTCCATGATGATTTTGCAGATGATTTCAGTTGTTAAAACTCATTGAACTGAACACAATATAGGTGTGTTTTATTGCATGCCAACTATAACTCAGTGTAAATAGCCACTATTCAACGAAAGGAAATGTTACTGATAATGAATGTCATTATCAAGAATGACAATGAGCAGATGATGCACCTTCTGTGTGTATATCACACACACGTGAAACAGTTTCCCGACAGCGAGATAGCCTCCTTATCCAACTATCCCTCCCACCATGTCAGGCAGAAAGCCCCCGAATGTGGGCCCTCGTGAACAAATGAATGTCAGTTATAGAAACTAGGAGACAGATAATATTCTCCGTTGGAAACTGGCCTGGGCCTTGGGATGCTAATTCAGGACACGACTGAAGTGGACACTGGTACAGACATTCATTGTGGGTAAACTAGACCATTGTCCTGCTGAGGATGTTAGAAATAACTTTCCTTGGTAAAGGTTAAAATCAGCATTGTGAAGGATATGAAAAGGCAGGAAGGTTTAAACATAGGGGAAGGAACGAGGCTGAACACAAAGGAAGACCCTCGGGTCAAACGGCCTAGAATCCAAAGTAGTTACCCTGAGCAGAGCAGGTACCTCCTCTTGCAAAGTCCTAATTATGGAAGTTTTATTACACACTCGTGACAGCTTTAGTTACCATCCTTATTCTCCAATGACTTGTTGGTCTCTAACCGATAATGAAGTTTGAGCCAATAGGGTTCCATTTGCTTTAATGGTTACATAATATAACATGTACGAAATCTTTAGCACAGAGCTGATACATATTTTGCACTCAATAAATATTTGCAATAATCATCCTCCAAATGTTCTAGATAGGGCTTACAGACATACAA
>VSMD01086282.1:10000-64333 GCA_008750895.1 Mirza zaza
GACCACCCTTGAATGCTCAAGTTCCTGATGTAAAATGGTGTAGTATTTGCATATAACCTGTGTGCATCCTCCAGCTGCTTTAAATCACCTCTAGATTACTAATAATACCTAGTACAAGGTAGATGCTATGTAAATAGTTGTTATCCTGTATTGTTTAGGGAACACAATCTGTACATGTTTAGCATAGACACAATCACCCTTTTTTTCCTGGAATATTTTCAATTTGCAGTTGGTTGAATCCACAGATGCGGGGAACTCATGGATAACAAAGGCCAACTGTATTTAATTAAAAAATGTGAGCAGAGCTATTAATTACCAATCTTAAAAGAAAGGCATGATCCCTTGATTTTTATCAACAAATCACACTTCTTGGATTAAAGTACAACTAGAAGCTTCATTTTTCTTAATTGTAAGAAAAGATTGTTATTTGAAAATTGGACATCTCAAGTGTTGCCTTCCTTCTAAATATTGAATTTCAGTATCCTTGTCCTTTATGTCACGTATAATTACATGCGGAAAAAAACACAAACGTGTATACATATTTGTTTGCTGTGATCTCAGGAGATTTGAATTGGTCTTAGATTTTCATTTTGTAGTTTATTTCACAAACACATAGACACTATGTTATAGGAGAACTTTTTTTATTCTTTTAAAATATATGTTCATGTTATGTTAGCCATATTTCCAAATCTGTTAACGATACAAAGAGTGTGTGCATGTGTGTGTTGAATTTTCAAGAACGTATGCAAAACCTCTTTCTCAAAGAGACAAGGGTGGCAGAGAATTGAATCTTTCCTTCCATTGGAAATATCATGAAACTATTCTGGGAAAGTGACAATAATTAAAAGCACATGGGCCACGACCTTAATGATGCCTCAGTCTAATGCAGGACGAGCCTTTGGTGTTACAACACCAAAGAGGAGTGAGTAGGGCATGGCCGGGATGGGCAGGGATGAGAACTACTGCAGGGAGGGTTGGGGTTAGGGTTAGGGCCAGCTGGGGGCAGCAGGCTGGGTGGGCCTATGCAGGGAGGAGCTGGGCTGGCGGGTGCTGGGCAGGTGGGCACTGGGCAGGTGAGCTCCGTGCAGGGGGAGCTGGGAGGGTTGAGGACGGGGACTGGGTGGGCAGGGCAAGAAGCCCACTGCATACTGGAAAACACGAAGGCTTGGAGGGCCTCACCTGTCCTCTGCGGATGGGGCGGCTGGGGAATGAGACGGGCATCTGGGCAGGACCCAGATCCACGTGGAGGAATGGGGAGGAATGGAAGAGGGTGGGGGGTGGCCTTCAGAGCCAGGGAGATGTGCTGTGGGACTGTGTAATGACCGCTTTCCCAGGATCAGGGTCCTCCTCAGATGGCAGGTTATCATTTATTTTCACAATCATGATCATAAGATCAGGGGCAGTCTAAGAAACTTGAGGTCTCATTCTGTGAGCGGCCAAAGTCAGCTGCTCCCTGTACGGCCGTGACCACTGCACCCCTCCCACCAGGGATGAGGTTTGGAAGTCTCTCATTTACTCTTTCAGTTAAAGGTAGAACAAAAAATAAAGAAATAGATAAAACACCAGAAACAATGGGAAGATAAAAATAGATCTTTATTGTGGGTGGAGGGGGGGGGGGCAAGGGCCTTATAGGCAGCCTTGAAATGTGTACCCCCATAATATGCTGAAATAAAAAATAAAATAAAATAAATGTTTGCATTTATCAGGAAAGGATAAATGATATGAATGAAAGGACATAGCCTTTTAAACAAAAAGAATAAAAGGTATTTACATGTTGGAAATCCAATTGTTCTAGTCTAGAGCCTCCTTTAAAAAAAAAAATAGGTAGCCTATTCTCCGTCTCTCTCCCTCTCTCACACACCAAGAAACACGAAGCACAGCTATCCCTGGCATACCCATTGGGCACATCTTTGCAAACTTAATCCTAACGATACTAATCTATTTATCTGAGAGTAGGAAGAGGAATAAATGTTCCAACAGATTAGGATTTCTGCTCTTTTGATATATTTAACTGGGAACCAAATTAGTGAAACTCGGCCAGAGAACATTCAGTTTCTGGAAAGTGTTAGGCAAGTCTCTTTGCAAAAACAGCCACCGAGACTTCATTTGGAACCAGCATAAGACAGAGGACCCTGTGGTGTGTGGAGAGGACACTGTCGCTGTAACTTCTTTTACTCAGAATGAAACAGAAAGAGGTGAGGCGTCCATCGCACACCAGGGGTGCCACACCTCGTACCTTGTGTTCGCAAGTGCCCTCTTATATGTTAAGCGTAACTTCTAGTCTTCTTGAACCTCAGGGAGACAGAAATTGTCATCTCTATGTCACAGCTGGGGAAGACTGTCAGAAGAAAGAGCTACCGTGTAGTTGGTATTCAAATCCACATCTACTCTAAATGCTGCGGGGAAGTAATTGGGATGGCAGGTGGACACTCCCCAGGTGTAAGCACAGATATTAGCCAAGAATGGCACCCTTGATTCAGGCACAACTGGATCTAAATCCATTTACAAGCCCCAATACCCTGGTATGGTTACTTAGTCTTCCAATATTCATTTTTCTTCACGTTTAAAATTTGAATAACAGATCTTTTGTAAACATTAGATAAACATGCGTGGAAAAGATGCAACACAGTGTCCAACAGGGTAAACACTATTATCAAGATTAATATTTGTTGCTCAGAATCATTTCATTATTCTCAATGTTGTTATTTTTAGCTCCCTTTTGCAGGTATTTTGTTTCTCTGGCAGTACAGAGCAGCATTTTATAGCGCTGGCCTCTGAGAGCTCTGATTTAAGTCCTGGTTCCGTGAAAGAGTCATAAGACGCTTTAGCAGGCCCAAGGATCTAGTAAAAAGTGTGCCTGGCTCTTCAGCTTGGTGGCGTGCGGGGGAGCACGCAGATGTGCTCCCACCAAAGATGAATGGATTGGATATTTGCAGAGATTTGTTCTTTATGTTTCCTGGTGACTGCTGGTGCATTTCTTTCAGGGCAAAGAGGCAAAGGAAAAATAAACGGGGGGCAAATGTAACGCATTTATTCCCTGGCAACACTTCAACAGGAGTTAAAGCCTTCAGCAAGGAAGATATGTGGCCAATCAATGATTTAGGCTTCCACTTATCTTTTACTACCTAATTTACTTTTCTTTAAAAAAAAGAAGATACGTCTAAGCCTGTGTTTTTAGTAAGATCATTAAAACGTTCACGTTAATACCTATGGTTGGCTTCCATGCATATTGCATTTAAAGTAAAAACTAGATTCTGCAGTTCTGTACTTCTGTATCCTTGCAACTGAAAATAGGATCCAGCGGTTGGGAGCGACTCCTCGCTCTCTTTCGAACTGTGAGGAGAACCAGGACTCCCCAAAGGCTGGGTGCTCACTCTGGCGATGGCAGTGGACACCCAGCCTTGTGGGGCACGTGGTCAGTATCTCTGCTGGGCTAGCTCAGCACCTGGCATTGCTCATTTCAAGACATTATCACACTGCTGACAGTGGAACAATAAGAAAAAGCCTGTACGTAAAATCCAATAGCAGATGGGTCTCTAGCGCACACCTGCCAAGAGCAGACCGGGTGAGGGACCGGCTGCCTCCCCTCTGTGCCTCGGGGAGACGTCTGGTCCATGTGGGTTCCTCACAGCGTCCACTTCCTCGTCTTTACAATAACGAGGCTGTGCTCCCTTCCTCGGAGGGTGTCCACTAGGAACAGGGTCGGGGCGGTAATGGACCAGGCGGCTGGAACTCCAGACGGTGTTCCCTGGTGCTATGAATAGCTCGATGACCAGGAGGGTGCTCCGAGAGGAGCTTTGCCACCCCTTGGCGACCACAGGAGCCCAGCAGGCAGTGAGGCCTCTCTTCCTCCTTCACCAGGCTCACCTCCCGCCCGGACACTCGGCGTCCCCCCCACCACACCTGGAAAGGGAGAGAACAGCCAGCGACTGTGGAACCGCCTCATCACCTGCATCAGCCGCCCTCGATGGCATGTTGCTCAGATCTTGTCAGGGAAATCTGACCTTCGTACTCTAAGTAATCTACATCAAATTGGATATAATCGCTCTTGGAAAGGAAGTCTGAAACCTGAAATTTGAAAAGAAAGATAACCTGCGTTTTGGGCACGCGCGCTGGGCGTGGTGGATGGGGGGCAACGTGCTCCGGCGTGGGCGCAGCTCTGTGCGCACGGGCAGCTCGGTGAGTGAGTCTGAGTGTTTGATGCCAGGACCTCTGGCACCCGGGACCCGTGTTGTTTCAACCCGTGTTAATACCACATGAGGCGGTCTCTGACAGGTGTCTACAGTGCCAAACCTTGGGGTCCCTCCTGCCGGCCTCAGCGTCCCCCCAGCCTGCCCTGCCCCCATCACTGATCTGCCTGTGCTCTTGCCCCAGCTCCGGGCGGAAGGCCGACCCCCGCCGCCCCAATAAGAAGGACCACTCGTCACAAAACCCAGCCATATTTCGAGACAGGCTCCTCTGGCACACGTGCCTGGGAAGCGTGGCTTTCCGGATGTGACTTGGGTGGTTTCTGGAGCTCATTTTTAATTTGTGCTGTGCCGAGGGGTCTGAGGGACCAGGAGGGGCAGTGGGTCTGGGGCATCGCAGAGAGGGCGGGCAGGAGAGTGCAGTAAGGCTGTGCAGGCCTGGGGCGCCCAAGGCTGCTCCGTGGGCCTCTGTGCAGATCTCCCCACAGGGAGATAAGGACGCGGAGGTACTAGGACCACGTGTCATGGTGGGGCCACACAGCACGTTGCTTTTTAGCAGCGGCTGCTGCTGGGTCTACTGTCGGCCGTCGTAGGGTTCTGCCCAAAGTGATTACGTGTGTGTGTGCATGGGTGTTTCTTGACGAGGAGACGGTGTCGATGTATTTGTAAGGCCGCTTCGGGATTTGCAGAGCTCTGTGCTGCATTTGCACGCGAGGGTCCGCACGGAGAGCCGCCTGCGGACCCCCAAACCCGACGCTACACACCACAGGCGGGGGCTGCAGACAGGGCTGGCCACTGAGAGCAAGTGTGGCACCCTCTCCGTCCCTGCTGCTCCCACCTGCAGGGCGCTGATCTCATGGCCTGGAGGCTCAGAGCCATGGTGGTGAGAAATACGTGCGAACAGTTTCTGTTTACGGTTAGCACTGGGACAGGTGCTCTCATTTTTCGGAAACGTTGGGCTGGGTGCTGCGCCGGGCGGGGTCGGGTTGGGGACGGAGGAAACCTCATAGGCGCTCACAGTGGAGCCTGAGGGCGCTGCAGGCGGGTGAAGGAAGGGCCCAGCCGGGAGAGGTGGGCAGGGCGGAGAGTGGCTACACCAGCCTGGGGAGCACCCAGGGAGGTGCCCGGCAGAAGGATGGGGAGGTGGGCAGAGACACACCTCGGAAGGTCTCACGGGGAACGGAGGCAGGGACACGGCCTCTAGCCCCTGGGTGTTAGGTGGGGGTCCCCAGCCCTCGTCACCTCGGAGCTACCTGCCACCCTGCAGGGAACCTCTGTCCAGGGTGACCTATTTTGCTTGGTGCCGCAGTGCTCACAGGGTGCTCGCCGAACCGCTTCAGAGCTGGGAAGCCCACAAACCGTCGTTCTTTAATTTACGTCGACCTTAGAAGAATTAACTTATAAAGTGGCTTAGAGATTTATGGGGAAATATGAATCTAATTCCAGGAGACGAGTTCGGCAGGACTGTGGGGCTGGGAGCAGCCTGCACTCACTCCCCCTGCTCTAGCAAGCAGCATTTAAAGTTGAGTGTTAATTGTTTGGCTTAAAAGTGTAATTTATTTTTCACTGCTGAATTAGCAATACTTAGGCATATTATGCATGCTTTAGTAAAGAGAGCAGATTAGTTAAGCTCTCGCACATGGTTCTGAGAGGTCTGTGTTTGGAATGGAGCGTGAACCACACCAGTGAGCCAACCTGCAGCCCAGACACGAGTTGCCGTCACGTAGATGAGGCGTCTGTTTTGGGCGTTGTTGAAATTAGCGAGTTGTATTCATAAAATATTTACACACTGTATTTATAGCTGTTATTGCTCAGTGCCAGATGAATACATTTTCTATCTCAAGAAGCAAATGAGTTTCCCACTTGTTAAGCTTAACCCCCTACGCCCATATGTTCAGTTTATTTTTCTTTGTCATATTCGGGAGAGTGGTGCATGAATTTGAAGGAAGTAGTGTTTCTTTTTTTATTTCGGCATATTATGGGGGTACAAATTTTAAGGTTTCAAAAAATGCCCTTCCCCCCCTCCCCCACAAGTCTGAGTTTCCAGCATGACCATTTTCCTGATGGTGCACATCTCACTCATTATGTATGTATATTCCCGCCCCCCTCCCCCCTCCCACCTGCTCGTTACCCAATTACTGTAGTTCCTATGTGTCCACTTAGGTGCTCTCAGTTAATACCAGTTTGCTAGTGAATATATGTGGTGCTTGTTTTTCCATTTTTGGGATACTTCACTTAGTAGTATGGGTTCCAGCTCTAACCAGGAAAATATAAGACGTGCTATATCACCGTTGTTTCTTAGAGCTGAATAGTACTCCATGGTATACATATACCACATTTTATTAATCCATTCTTGGATTGATGGGCACTTGGGCTGTTTCCACAGCCTTGCAATTATGAATTGTGCTGCTATAAACATTCGAGTGCAGGTGTCTTTTTTGTAGAGTGTCATTGGGTCTTTTGGGTAGATGCCCAGTAATGGGATTGCTGGGTCAAATGGTAGATCCACTTGTTGTGATTCCGGAATCAGTGTGACTCTAAATGGAGAGGTGGGTTAGTTTAATATAAATGTATTAATATTAATCTCGGTAGAAGTAACAGAGCAGGTAGCAGAGAAGGGTCACAGAAAAAGCTTTCTGCCTGTGGCCCAGACACCTGTGTGTATCTGGGGTGCTCTTACTGACCTTCGGGGGCCCAGAACCTCCTGAAACTTTTATCAGTTGTGTCCTATGCGTTTCAGAAATTCTAGGGGGCTAAATACGTAAGAATTTCTTCCAATTTGCAAAGGGCTGTGTGATTTTTTTTAAAAAGGCCGTTAAGAACCATTCGGCTCTTTGGTTATAAATTACGTGATGCTAAAAGTACACGTGACATTTCACAAGCAAACCAGCGATCCAGACGCCACTGTCAACACGTGCCCCTTCCCAAATGCAGGTGCTGCCCGTGGGACGAGTCAGGAAGTGCAGCTTCGAGAGGAGCTCAGGCCGCGGGCTCCTCCCCACGCGTGGGCTGGGGCCCTCATGGTGGGTGGCCTGTTCCTCCTCCTACCACACGAGGACTCCACACAGAGACTGTCACCAGACACCAGTGCCTTGATCTGGGACTCCCCTGCTTCCAGGCTGTGAGAAATAGGTTTCTGGTATTCACAGATGGCCCGGTCTCAGGTATTCTGTTATGGCAGCATGGATGAATTGAGACACAACCGGCTCAGGAGGCGTGGGATGTCGCCGTGACAAACACCGGGAAGCGTGGGGGCTGCTTTGGAACCGGGGGACCACAGAGGCTGCAACGGCGTTGCGGTGCGTGCTGGGAAAAGCCCGCAGTGCGGAAAGGAAGTGCCAGGGTGGTCCCGGTGAGGCTGAGAAGGGGAGGGCTGCGGGGGGGGGGGGGTGTCCAATCTCCTTAGAGATGATCTAAGTGGCCGTGACCCAACGCCGGTGGAAATACGGACAGCGAGGGCCATTCTGGCGGGGCCTCAGACATAACCGAGGAGCATGTTACTGGAGACCGTAAGACTCCGGGACCCTATGCCTATCTGTTTGCTGGGCTGAGATAACAAAATGCCCCAGACTGGGCGGCCTGCGCAGCACACATTAACTCCTCCCAATTCTGGAGTCCGGAGTCCAAGACGAGGCTCCGCCAGGGCTGGTTTCGGGCGAGGCCTCCCCCGGCATGCGGACGGCCGTCTCCGCCCTGCGTCCTCCGTGGCCTTCCCTCTGCCTGGGCCTGCGTCCTCTCTTCTCATGGGGACACCGGTCCTGTTGGATCAGAAACTGGCTGTGACCTCCTTTTACCTCCATGACTTCTCTAAAGGCCCTGTGTCCAAACAGCCAGTCTGGGGGTTAGGGTTTCAGCCGACGGATCGGGGATGCAGGACAGGTGGCTTTAGGAAAGGATGGTGTGCCCCGGGGACAGCAGGTCTTCTCTGCAGCGAGGAGGCCCAGGGCTGCAGCAGAAGGGCCCCACGTCTTCCGCCCCTCCCCCGCCCCGAGCAGAGAGTGGTGCTGGCCTGAGAAAGAAGGAGGGGCATGTGAGAAGTCCCTCGACCCTTCGGCTCTCTCTGGGGCTGCCCCCCAAGCCACTCCTGCCGCCAGTAGCTGCCATGGCTGTCCTGTCCTCGCTCCTGCCAGGGTTGGTTTAGTCGTAGGAGCTGGAGTGAGACGGCAGGTGACGCCTGGCTGCATCCTCTGCAGTCCCCTCCTGCGCCCCCAGGAGCCCCCGGGCTGAGCTGGAATCCCACGGGGGGCTCTGGGCACCCACCCTCCCACCTCAGAGAAGCTCCAGGTCCCGTCCTCTCCCCGAGTGCAGGGGGACTGTCGGCCTTTGCAGGACAGGAACTCACCGATCACCTGCCCGTTTTCATAGTTCATTAAGTTTTGTTGCTAAAACTTCGCATGCACATTTTTTAGGTGCTGCAGACAGAATCTCGGGGGTGGGGGCTCCTCTTGAAGCAGGGTTTGCTCTCGTGCTCTTACTGTCTCCCACTGGCGGTGCCCATCCTGTCCAGCTGGTTTGCAAGCGCTGGCCCCTGACCCACGCAGGGCACGGCCAGAGAGCGCGGTGGGGAAACTGAGACTCGCTATGTGGAAACGCTGGGGTTCGGGGCTCAGGCAGGAGGGGTCTCATAACCAGGCCGTGCCTGACAGGTGACCTGAGGGAATCTCAGCAAGCCAAGCCCTGGAGGACAGAAGCCCCACGTTTGGGGACTGTGAGACACCAGGGGTTCCCCCAGACCAGGCATCCCCATTGTCCCGAGGCCCATGTTCCTCCTTGCATTGCCGCCTGCCTGGGTCAGGCCTGGGAGGCAGTCCCAGTCCCTCTCCTTCTCCCGAGAGTAATCAGTCCCTAACACCGGTACCATGTGTCCTTATGCTTCTCAGTCTGTCCCTCCTCCTCGTTTCCTCTCCCTCCGGCCCCCGCGGTCTCTCACCTGGACCACAGCAACGCGCCACCAGTCTGTCTCCACACTGTCCTGCCCAACACCGTTTCAACCTGTCTACTGGACGGATTTTGAGAGAATGTGAATTTGATCACATCCCTCCTCTCCGTAAAGTCCTTCGACGGCTTTTCCAGTGGCCTCGTTGTAATGGATTATTTTATTTTTCGCTCTTTCAGGAGATGCTATCAGTTTGAGAGACTGAATAATAGTTGTCTTGGTACAGCCAGGAACCACGTCCTCGGTACACAGTGGACATTCATTAGCTATAACTGAACAGTTTTCCTTAAATGAATTTTAAAATCCAGTTAATACTGACATCTTTGTGGCGTCCTTCCCTCCACCTTTGATTTTTGCTGAACCGCAGCAGGAGAAAGCTGTACCGCCCCTGACTGCGTTTGCCTTTCTCAACCGAGTATACCGTGTTTCCCCGAAAATAAGACCTACCCATAAAATAAGCCCTAGCAGGATTTCTAAGCATTTGCACAATAGAAGCCCCACCCCGAAAATAAGACCTAGCAATGCAGCGCATCTGCACAGCCCATGCATGTCGTCGCGGAGCGGGAAAGAAGACGAGCAGCCCTTCTCATCTGCCCCGTGAGAGCTCTAGTGCTCGACAGGAGAGATCGGGGCCAACGGTTCTAAAGGAAATAGAGTCACAAGACATTCAGGATGGAATTCGGGGTTTGGAGAGTGAGGATGATGTTCCAGAAGAAGACAACACTATTTGAATCAATGTAGATTGTTGTACTGTACTTAAAAAAATAACACATCCCCTGAAAATAAGCCCTAGGGTGTCTTCTTGAGGAAAACTAAATATAAGACCCTGTCTTATTTTCGGGGAAACACAGTATATGTTTTCAGGGGACAACAATTACTACTGAGTGCGTGATGAAGACAGGAGATGAAGTGGCATTTAGATTGGTCTTTAAAGGGCGGCTAGACTTGGAAATTTAATACCTGCTATAAAAGTAAAAATTTTTAGAGAAAGATAACAAAATCCAGAGTGCCAACAGCGTATCATTAACAACGCCCATTGCACAGTAAGACAATAAGTAAAAATACTACACAGGCAAATAAATAGGAACATGAAACTCATAGTCAAGGGAAAAAGCAGCCAATATTAACAGACCTACAAATGACCTAGATTTTGGAATGAACAATGACTTTAACATATTTAGTTATATGTAAAAGAATCTGTAGATAGGTGGATAAAATAGATAAAAATAGTTTTGATGATAGAGAATTTCAAAAGAGTAATGAAAGCTGAAAAGAATTGGAAATTGAGAAAAGGGAAATTCCATATGTGAAAATATGATCCCTGAAATTAAAAAAAAATTATTAGATGGGACCAACAGAAGAAAGAACACAACATTATAAAGAATCAATGAACTTGAAAATACATGAGCAGAAATAATCCATCCTAATCACAGGGAGTAAAAGAAATAAAGCAAAGTAAACAAAACAACAACCACAAAATACTAGAGCCTAATGACCTGTGAGCAACATCAATTAGACAAATATAAAAATAATTTGAGTCCCAGAAGAAAACACAAGAGAGAATGAGCCAGAATAAAATATACATCTTTAAATAAACATTGAACAAAATTTTCTACATTTAACCAAAAACATCAACCTATAGATCCAGAAAAACTCAAACAAACCAAATAAAAAGAAGTAATAAAAGTCTCATAAATAGACCAGGGAAAAAAGATGTCATATACATAAGTACAAAGATGTTTCCCATTAGATAATTCAAACCAAAAGACAATGAAGCAACCTCTTTCAAAAGCTGAAAAATAAAAAACAATGTCAACATAGACTACAATATCTAGTAAATATATCTTCCAAAAGTTAAGAGGAAATAAAGACATTTTCAGACAAGTATAAAAGCTTAGAAAATTTGTTGCCAGCAGCTTTGCACTATAAGAAATGCTAACGAAACTTCTCCCAGCAGAATCAAACTGATGTCACAGTGAAATAAGGAGTTACAGGAATGAATGCAGATAACAGAATATTGCAAACATGTTGGAATATTTTCTTAATTATTTCTCCCTTTTTAAAAATTATTAGAGGAATATATACAGTAATATTTAAATATATGAAAGAATATTTTCTTAACTATGTCTTGTTTTAAAATTATTTAAAAGTAAAATTACTGTTTAAAAAACTCTTTAACAATGTAGTTTGGGCTTTATAACAAATATAAAAGTGAAACATGACAATAATAATATAAAAAGTGGAGGATGTTGTAAGATTCTTACATTAAACATATAGTGGCATAATGTTACTTTAGTGTTGACCATAATAAGTTTTATCTAAGAGAAAATTTAAAAAACAAAGGCAAGAATAGTTAATAGGCAATAGAAGAGAAAGAATGTCATACTAAAAATTACTTGATTGAGCAAAAACAAGGTAGGAGAAAGGGAAAAAAGGACAGAGACAAAAATGAAAACAAATATCAAGTTGTTAAGTTTGAATCCAAATCATATTAAGAATTACATTAAATATTAATGTAATTGACACTACCATTAAAAGGAAGAGATTTTCAGAATGCATAAAAAAGAAAGACCAAACTATGTACTGTTTATAAGAGGCATAATTTAATTATAAAATCATAGAAATGTCAAGAGTAAAAATATGTTCAACTTTATTATATAAACATCAAGTATACTAATCTGCTATAGTTATATTAATATCCAGGAAAAAATAGAAACTTAAGATGAAGAGGTTCAGTTTATAAATATAAAAGGTGACTACATCAAGCAGGTGTAGTAATATAGTATCAGAGGCTCAGAGTACTTGAGGCTTAAAATAGAACTAAAGAAAGAAATTGACAAATTCTGGCACAGTTAGAGATTGTAACACCATTCTCTTTGTAATTGTTGAAACAGATAAACACAAAAAAGTCAATATGGATGTAGCAGACACCATTGTCAACAAAGTTGACTAATTGATACTTTTATAAAATTCTATGTGCAGCAACAGCAAATATAGACTATTTTCAAGTGCACCTGGAATTTTCACCAATAGAGCCCATACACTGTGCCCTACAGTAAATCTAAGTAAATTTTAAAGGATTGAACTTGTACCAAAGAGTCTGACCATAAAAAAATTATATTAGATATCAATAAAAATAAAATATTTTCAAAATGTCCAATCATTTGAAAATTAAGCAAGACGTTCCTAAAGAAGTCTATACCACAACAGAAATCTCAAGGAATTAGAACATATTTTGAAGTAGATGATAATGAAAATACATCATAGCATTTGTAAGGTGCAAGAATAGCAGCTGTTAAAGCAAATTGATATTTTAAATTCTTATATTATGAAGGAGAGGTTTAAACTCTATGATAGAGCCTAAGGAAGTTAATAAAACTGGAGTGAATTAAGCCAAAAAAAATGCAGAAGGAAGAAGTGATAGAATGGAATACAATTAAGTAGAAAAAAAAGCACAGAGGAAAATAATAAAGGCAAGAGATGGCCACTAGAAAAAATAGAATTGATAAAACTTTAGCTAAAGCAATAGAAAAAGAAAGCATACAAATTACAAATATCAGAAATAAAAGAGATAATATCCCTATATATTCTGCATATATTAAAAGGAAATAAGAAAATAAAATGGAGAACTTTATGCCAATTAGTTAAACAATTTTGGTGAAATGGTCAGATATTTTGTAATACATGACTTAACAAATTTAATATTACCTGGAATATAAGACTCTCCCAGTTGGGCACAGTGCACCCACACTAGGGAATGCATGCTCTGCACAGGAGAGGCAGCTCTGCCTTTATCAGCTGACCCAGACAGGTAAGAACGTCGCACCTACACGCAGTGCGAAGCCGTCAAGCACACACCTCCTGCTTCTCTGCTCTTGTGTATCTAGTACAGAATGGGTCATTATCTGCTCCTGGTGACATAAACTGTAAACAATGACAATGTAGCAAAGACCAGGAGGAAAAAGGTGAGCATGATCTGAAAATGATTTTTATAGGAATAGATCATTTAAGAGGTTATCTGTTTCATAGACATTAAAATAAGAGAGTAAGAGAATTTTTCTGGCATAAAAAGGATCTCTGAACTGCGAGAGGATAACGAAGTATTGTCATGGAGATAACCAGAATCAGAGAAGAATTCGCATAAAAACAAATGTAATAAAGACAGGAGTCACATTCTCACTAAGTTCAGTGAGAGGAGAACCGACGGAAGGAAGTTTAAACAGTGCCATGAGACAACAGGACGCTCTCCGGAAGGGCAACCGACGAAAATAATAAAGACCTGGTATTTCCACCTGAAACTCACGGGTGTGTCTGAGGAATGGAGCAGACCATCCAAACAAAGGAGGAGTGAAAGACAACTGAGTGCAATTGCTCTGAGTTGAAAGGTGGCTCAAACCTGCAGGTCAGTGGGGTTCACTGATTACGGCAACGTCCGTGAAGACGCTGGAGCCATGGTCCCCTGCTCCACGTGACTGCTGGCAGGAAAGGCCAGCCGGACCACCCTGTCCTTGCAAACCGCTCTCCGCCGACCGCCCCCTCCTCCCGGGACGCCTGTCCTCGCCACGTCCCACCCTCCAGCGCTCGCCCTGGCTGTGGACCCTGCTCTTCCTCACTCCTCGCTGGTCCTTACTGCGTCCCTGCTGTTCTTTCCTCAGTTGTGGATTCTCTGTCACAAAAACCACAGTGGCCGTCCCCAGCCTGCCGCATTCTCCTCAAACGTGCACACCCGCCTGTCCCCGTCACAGCTGCCCTCACGCCCACCTGCCCGCAAACCCGAGAGACACGGTCAGAGCCTGCACGCCACACCGCCCTTCCGTCTCTTCACCACCAAATCCTGTCGCTGGTCCTCAACCCCACGCGACCGTCACCCCGTTTCAGTCCGTCTGCAGCCCACAGCCCTGCCTGGAACGCGAGGGCCCTCGGACGTCTGCAGCCGTCTCTGGACCAGCGCGTGAGATGGACGAATCCGGGCCTTCATCCCTGCCGTCTCTCTCGCCTCGCAAAATTCTCCCCACTTTTTCCTTTTGAGACAGCAACTGTAGTCTCCTCCTGTACTTTCCTCGCTCCCTGCTCACTCTCTTTCTTGATTCCAATGTCTATCAATGAAACAGTTCTCCCCAGGGTCCTCCTCTCCCTCACTGTGTCTCCCGGGTGGGGTTTCCTCCCTTACAGCCCTACATGGGCACGTCCGATTCCAGGTAGGATCTCAAAATCCAGGTTTTTAAGTTTTCCCTCCCTCTTGAGAGCCTAAATCCACACATCCATTGCCTTACGAAGTTCCTGATCAGAAATGTAAACTGACAATTTAAAATATGCTCAAATAAAATTCGTTACTTAAATCTGCTAGCCAAGCGTGGCAGGGGGCTTTCCGGCAGCTCCGGCAAGCAAAGGCGCAGGCAGGGACAGACCGTGTAGGAGCAAACCCCTCTGTGAGCGCGAGTCCAGGGTAGGTCTGAGCCCCGGAAGAGGTCTCACTGTCCTGCCTGTGACGGCGGGTGGAGACAAGAAGGAGCTTCTTGCCAATTCATGTCGGAAAATTGAGTCAGAGCAGTGGAAGAACAATATGAAACCTTCCCGAAGAAGCAGGTAAAAACGACACACAGAATTAAATGTGACAGAAAGATGAAGAGGGCCCTGCAACCTGCCCAAACTCACAAACGAAATAAGGAAAAAGAGTCTTCTAAGTTCCAGTTTGGGGGACTCTTGATTTTGGAGTATTCATAGTAGAAGTTTAAACTCCTCAAGAACTTGTGTTATGCTAGATCTTCCTGAAGAAGCTGGGATAGCAAACAACCTATTTATTGTATTATTTCTAGTTTTGAGTCCAATACCCAATTTTTTAGAACAAACATTGAGTATTTTTTTTTGCATAGCTGTGTAACCATTGTAATTATAGAGCATTCCAGTCACCCCCAAAAAGATCCCCCATGTTTAATAGCAAGTCAGTCCACACCCAGACTAACCCTGTTATTTCTGAATCTATAGAATTGCCGTTTGTAGACATTTCATATAAATGAAAACACAGTATGTGGGATTTTATTCCTCGCTTCTTTAACAACTTGATGCATTATTTAGATATAATCGCCATCTAACTTCCACAAATGAAACCTCTATCATAAGACTAACGTATTTAATGAAAAAGCCTTTTACTTAAAGATCAAAAACAAAGTTGGGTGTCTGCTCCCACCGCCATGATTCCACCTTTTACTGAAAGCTCTCGCCAGTGCAACAAAGCGAGAAAAATAAATGCCATTTACATCTTACCTTAGAACAAAAATGAGTTTAAATAATTTTCAAGTATGTTTAAGAGAAGGTTATAAAAATCAAGCATTTGGTTTTATTCATTTAATTGTGTGAAAGTACGGTTGTTCTCATGTTAAGATGCAATCACCTGGCCGGGCGTGGTGGCTCACGCCTATAATCCTAGCGCTCTGGGAGGCCGAGGCAGGAGGATCGCTCAAGGTCAGGAATTAGATACCAGCCTGAACAAAAGCAAGATCCCGTCTCTAAAATAGAAAGAAATTAGCTGGCCAACTAAAAATATCTAGAAAATATTAGCCGGGCGTGGTGGCGCATGCCTGTAGTCCCAGCTACTCGGGAGGCTGAGGCAGGAGGATTGCTTGAGCCCAGGAGTCTGAGGTTGCTGTGAGCTAGGCTGATGCCACGGCACTCACTCTAGCCTGGGCAACAGAGTGAGACTCTGTCTCAAAAAAAAAAAAAAAAAGGTGCAATCATCCACATTTATTTCTAAATATAATGTCTTCAGAGTTGCCAACTTAAAAAAAAATCTATAGACAAGATATTATCTAAACATATGCCCATGGCTGTGTCTTACAGCAGGAGTTTGAGTAAAGAGACATGCTTTTGGGGCCACAGTAATAGCAGTAATTTGCTGAGTGTTATCGTCATGCCCCGAAGGAGGTCAATCCGAACCCCGCCCCAAAGATCACTCCTGCCCCTGGGATACCCACGTCCCCCTGCGCTCAGCTCTGAGAGCCATTGAGGCAGAGCCCCTGTCCCCACTCTGGGCCCCCTCCTGGGCAACCCCCGGGCTGTCCTGGACTCAACTCGAGGCCTCTGGATCCAGGAGGAGATTTAAACACACTCCCAAATAAGGCTCCTCCACACCAGTGCTTCCCGCACGTGTCCAGAAAACACTGAGTTTGCAAATTCACATATATTTCCTGGAAAAATAAAAATAAAATAAAATAAAACCTGTTTAATGCTAATTAAATGACTCAGGGAGATTTCTCTTCCGTAGAGTCTCTCAGAACCCCCAGTGAACAAACGGGCCTGGTAAGCCCCCCAGGGGGTGTGGAGGAGAATTCCTTCCCGCTCTTATTTGACCGCACACTCTAGCCTCTCCCAGAAGATCTTTTAACAGCTGCAGGAAGAGCGAATGGAAGTCCGGGAAGTATTGCTGTATTATCTTGCTGCAAGTATTGGGTTACCTGTTGGTCTGTGGTGTTTCTTACAGGGCGAAGCCAATTATTAAAACACTCCTAGTGTTGGATTGTAGAAAGGGTCCCTTGAATACTGACCCACCCTGTCTATGGCACCTTTTGCTCCCCTCCCTGGTCTCCAGGGAGCCTTCGGCTCTGTCAACACAGAGTCCAGGTGACACCTTAGGCCGTTGCAAACTAGAGTTCAACGCATCTCTCTGCAAGTGCCCAAACCAGCTGCCAAGATGATGTGGCCACAGCCCCAGATTCCTTCCCACGTAAATTCCAGCAGTCCACGCACATAGCGAGTGATCCGGAGCTCTGAAGGACACGCAAACGTTCCCCGTGGCCGATACGTCTGCCCTAATGGCATTCCGTTCGTACGTGCACCGGCTCTGCCCCGTGGCCGCTCTGGCGCCTAAGCACTAACTGCGAGTTCACTCGCGGCACCTTTTGTTTAAGCTGTGCGTTATGACATCAGACCAGATGAAGGCTTTTCTCCCCAGACACCTCGTGTATTCTGCATTCGAGAATCTTAATTTTAAGACTTAATTCAGCAATTTTATCTGGGATTCATATAGTCTTCGCTGTGCCGCAGCTGTCTCCGTTCCCCCTGCTGGGCAGGAAACCTGTGCTTATTACCGCTCGAGAGAACGTTCCAGGCGCTCACACGCAGGCGTGTCGGCGTGCCTTGGTAAACACAAGTAGAAAACTTCCCAGACTTCACGCATATTTTTTTATTACTTTCCATCCCCCACGAGTGATCTCCAAACACTAAAGGAATAGTTGTCGATTTTGCTTTTTCATTTCAAATTCTTTCTCATGCTGAGCACATGGGAAAGTAGCTGCTTTCTGGGCTGTTTGAGAATTCCTCGGTTTTTAGATTCTGAAACACGGCCCCGACTGCTGATCACAGTAGGTCGATTCCGCCGAAGAGCAATTGAAGAGGCGACGCGTTGGGAGCGAGCTCCGGAACAGGCGCCACGCGCTCAGCTCGCTTCTCCGTCAGAGGGATTCCAGCCCGCTTAATTCCAAATTAAATGTTTGATGATTTTTACTGTTTTAATAAATTGAACATAAACTCTCAAATTAGTTTCCCTGAGTGCTTCAGGTCTAGTCCAATAACAGGTTATTAAAAAAAATAACGATGCTCCATATTGGAATCATCTTCCTGAAAAATTTGTTCTCCTAGGATTTATGCAGTTGCATGATATTCTCATTGGGAGGGACACACTACGCGCGCGAGGTGTCCATCTAGTTCCCAAAGTCTGAGGACGTTCTGACACCAGTGGGACAGACCAGCTAAAGACGGGCGAGAGGCTTCTGTTTGCTTATTCATTGCTCCATCCTGGGCTCTACTGGCTGGCGCTATCAAGGGCTCATGGCTGAGGCATGTGCTATGCATGTGTCTGACATTGCATTCCCTGTGTACCACATACAGTGTGGGTTCGGGTATCCATGTATGAATTTATACTTGCAAAAAATCATTTATCTAGAAACAAAAGCAAAGTCTTTCTGCAGCTGCCATGGAAAGGAGCAAGTCGTGTACTGCTGGCAAATCCAATTGTGTTTTAAGGCCTTTGCATGCCTTCTCCCTCAAGCTTGGTCATTTTTCTTAAGCACGTGGTGGTCAGGTGGTTCTGTGGGTGGATGTCATCCCATCTGAAGTGTTCGCAGCTGTCTGTGACGTATGGTGACTTATGTTAGTGACTTCGCCAGTGTTTCTCCTTTCTGAAGATAACGCCAATGCCCTTCAGACAAGGCACGACTTATTCTACCATAAGAGCTGTGTCTCAGTATCCAAAAAGCAAGGAGGAATTGAGACCATTAGTGGCAAACTTAAGAATAATTATTCCGGCCTCAGTTTCAAAGATGCTTTGGTCCGTCGTGTCTTGCATTCTCGGCGTAAGCGCCCCAGTGCTGCCGTGCGCTTTACTTTCGTGGCCGTAGCGCCGGCGAGCCTGCCTTCCTCGTTCTGTGCTTTGGAACCCTGTTGGCGCTGCACTGCAGCCCGGGATCTCTCTGAAGCGCAGCTGCGCTATTACTTATACTTTGGGAACCAGTGTGAATTAAAACCAGCCCTGGAAGGCTGTGCATCGAACCAGGGAGGCATGAATAACTTCCACCAGACATCCCTATATTTTACGCCGAGGCTCGGCCGTGCCGTCGGGAAGAAAAATCCATTTCCTTGGCTGGGAGCTGGGTGAGGCTCCTGTGCTGGATGCAGTTTGGTGCCCGAGGCCGCGGGCAGCCGTGCAGCCCTCAGTGAGCCGGGCAGGACGCCGCCCCGGCGATGTTCACTGTGGGGTAATGACAAAGTGCACTTAGAGGAGCACCGTGTCACTGTTCCATTTGCTCCTGATACAGTGGCTTAGGGCTTCATGCCGATTCCACGATTCGCGTGATGTCCCACGCTCTCTGACTCCCGGGAAGACAGGGTGGGCCGAGAGAGGGTGCGGCTCAGAGTCACCCCATCCCCGCACGCTCTGTGCTTGAGGGGCCAGGGCCTCGGCCTCCTTCCACTCGGCTTCCATTAGCTGTGAACCCCCCTTGTTCTCTTTAATTTTTAATTACCATTGTCTGCTCACCTTTGTTGTGCCCATGACATCTTCAATTTAAACAGTATCAGAGAGGTTGATGTGAACAGTTTTCTTTTCAGCTTAAGTGACTGCAGCTCGTTTAGTTGTTAATTATGCAGGGAGGTTTGCATGGCTGAGGCTGGTAATTTGAATATGCTCTTGATGTCAGGTCTGTCTGGGCGGCTGAGCTTGTAAAAGGATTATGATGATGTATATATGGTTCATGGCTAAGTGGGCTAATGAAAGTACCTCATTTAATCAAACACAATTAATTAAATTAACTTATGATATTAACCCATCTTTTCGTGCATGTATAATTTATATTAATTGATTTGCTGCATTCGGGTTGACCAATCAGGTGGGTTGCTGACAGCCTAAGGACTAAGGAAGTGTCATTAGCATCACTTTGATGCAAACCGTAATTGATGGGTCAGTGTGTTTTAGGGATGTAGCAAAAGCTTTGCTAATTGTCATAAGAAGTTGAAATTGATTGTGTCTGCATTAGTACATAAATTTAAATTGATTAATGTTTTGTTCTAAAATTAATGTCCATGCTGGATGGGTGATACAATGCTTTATTTATTGGATTCATTAATGCAGTCTAAGGAAAAAATAGTGTTGAAGTTAGGTAACCGAGGGTGGATCGTTAGGAGTGAGTTCAGTGGAAGCATGGAGAGGCGGCGGCAGTCTGACACCCAGGCTGTGCTGCCAGCTCCTGAGCCCTGTGCTTTAAAAATGTTTGAGCATGAAAGCCTCTGGTGAGACCATCCAGGTCGAGCATTTAATTAAAGCCTCTTTAAAGACAATTACCATGGAAAACACCTTCGCCGTGGTGAACCGTGAGGGGCGCTGGATGGGGGGGTGGCGTGTGTCTGAAAGCCGATCACTTCCTGGCGGAGGCTTGGATGGTAAACGTCATCACAATTTATACCGACTTCCTTTTTGTGAAAAGAAAATGCTCTCAAACTTGCTTGAATTGCAATTTATACTTTACAGCCACTTGACAGAGATCATGAAATCTGAAATCGCAGACGCTTTATTAGAGCATAGCATTTGAGCCCGGGCTGCGTTTCCCATAGATGCTCTCGTGGGGTGATTTTTATTCTGAAGATTCTCTAGTTAATGTGATTTGAGACCTGCATGGGTTTACGTTTTCAAACTGGCATTTGATTTGGTGGATATTCCTAACCTGGCATCTGATATTTTAAAGAATATTTGCTAAAACCATTCACAATAATAACGTACATGCTCGTTTAGAATATTACTAAAAACACAAATGCATTGAGAACTAAGACAGTGTGAGAGATCTACTGAAAAATCAGTTTAATTCATTTATAACTCCCTCTTTTTTTCTTACCAAGGAAAGCTTAACATCTGCTTCTTATAAACTGATTTAAATAGAAAATGTGTAATGCATCCTTTTACCAAATGGTTCTTTTTTTATTGATGGAATAAAGCAGTTTGGCTGTTTGGTTTTTACTACAGTGCATTCGTGCTCTTAGAAATGGGACATCTCTGTTTTCACAAGGAAACATTTTGAACTTCACACGCTAGAGAGAAGATTAGATATCTCTCTGTGCTGTCTTCCTGAAGTATGCAAAGTATTATTTACAGACAGCTTCCTGAGTCTGAAACAGTTGAATTATATTCGAATATCACTCCATGTGGTGGCACTATAGAGTAACAAACAATAATTGGTTCTCTGAGAGCAACTTCTTCTTCTTAACTTTTGTGATTGTGTTAATGGATGCTTTGCACTTGTTTTTTCTATTGTCAGATTTTAAGGACCGCAATTCAAAACTAAGTCATATTATTCTGAGACAGCAATGATGAGCTTTGTCAGGGCTGCAATTGTATGTGCTGTGTAGGGAAAATGAAGTTCTTATTACTTGTTTAAATTATGTTTAGTGCTCCCGCTTTATTTATTCTAGAATTATACATGCCGAGTTTATGCTATACACATAAAATACATTTGTATATGTGTAAGCTTTTGAACATACAGCAGAAAACTAGCTTGAATTTGAATATTCCCACATTGTGATTTTTCTCTCCAAAATGAGAAAGAGAAAGAGCTCATAGCTTATTCCAATGGAAATATTAAAAATGAAATCTCTCCCTTTTAAGAAAGTGATTTTGATTCCTTTAAGATACACAATATAGAAAAAGAGTTATTCTCCCTAATACTGAATTATTTTTCAGTGGCTATTGAAATTGAGACCACCAGCATCCTGAAAGCTGGGAGAAGAGAATGGAGGAGCCTAACATCCTAGGAAAACAACCTGGGAGGTGGCCGTGGCTCTACGGCATGAAACTTTATAGCATCACCCCTTAAAAATGCTAGCTGTTTTAAAACTTATCCTTATGCTTTTGATGTTACCTTAAATCTCAAAAGGAGAAAAAAAGATGGCTGTAAAATGCCCCTGCATATTGGCAAGGGCAGAATTCAAATGGATATATTGGGGACTCTGGTCTTACGTTTCAACATTTCCTGGCTTTTCTTAAGGTTGGGAAGGTAACAAAGATCGTGATATAAAATAATATTGTCTTAATTGAGCAGTTATATGAATGGGTCGCAGATGTTCTAAGAGAAAATTAACATTGTTTTGTTAAAAAAAAAAAAGCACTTAACTCCATGCAGAAGGCAGTGGCGGTTGGAATAATTATTTTGTTAATCAGGTCGTGGTTTATACGGAGGCATAGCTGGGCTCTTTCTAGATGCTTTGTTGCAGGGGGTCGGTCTGGGAACGCTGAAGGCTGGAGGAAAATAGAGGCCCCAGCCTCCGCACGCACCCTCCACCCCCGGCCGCCTCAGCACAGAGGCACAGATGCAAGGACTTGGAAGAGCAGAGGTGCGGACTGCCTGTTTCAGAACTGGCCCAGGAACAAGCGCTGGTTTTTGTTAGGGATGGCACCCCAAAATGGTAATCTTCAGTCCCTCTTCCTACACCCCGGCTGAGACTCTACGGTTCTGTCTCAGACCCCAGGTAGCACAGTTGTGCCGGCAGTAGGTGTCACTGCAGTCAGTGAGAATTATTTTGGAGAGTTGCTGAAGAAAGGAAAATGATTTCCAAAGTCCAAAAGGAAGAATCATCGTCAAATACTGGCTGAGTAGGGTGGGAGCATTTTTATAACGTGTTGTCCTGAATGTGAGGTTATTACAGTTCCTTGATTAACTGGAGATAACGCAGCTCTTGAAATCCCTTCCGGGTCTAGGGGAGCCTGCCGTGGACGATGGGCTCTGCCTCAGCCTTGGCGAGCGGGAAGGCTCACACCCTGCGAGATCCAGCACTTCTTACATCCATTTTCTCTTTCTAGTACAGTACAGTACGTGCCCAGTTCAGTACGTCAAGCAAGTTTATCGTGTGTCAAAACATATTCTGTAACCCAAATCCTGCAAAACTAACAGGGGCTTTGAGGTAGACATTGTCAGTGTGCCTTGAAGAGCATATACTCCATAGTAACTTCATTATATATTTACATGGAAACTTCTCAGAAAGCGAGAAATCATCTTTTTTAAAGGATGACTATCCATTAAGTTGTTTATTTTTAAGGCCACTGTTTGAATGTTTGCAGGAATTTTCTTAATGCTGCAAGCACAAATAATGCTATAGAAGATCAAAGTCATTATTCATGTCAATTTTATTGTTGCCATATGGGGTTAGCAAAGAATGCTAAAAGAGTGCAATTTTATTTTTTCACGTTAGACTCCTAGGTATAGACAACTGTCAGGCATTCTAACATAGTCATTTAGATTTTACTTCATAAAAATACATACTTTCCCCATAGACTATCAATGTCTTCTTGGCTTCTATTTCTTAATGCTCTAAGCATAAAGATTTTAGAATTTTATAATCCATCCCTTTTAACTCACACCGTTTGATTTTGCTCCTGTTTGGCATTTGCTGAGACAAAACATGATGTGCAGTGGAGGAATCCGATCTCCTCCGAGGATGCCATCAGGGCGGCATTGTTTAAGTGCAATCTGTGCAAGATGAATCGGATTTTTGTCAGAGGTTGATTTGCCTTAGATATATGTGCTGCTTATTCAAAATATTTTAAAATGGATTTATTTTGTCCTCAGTCAGGCAGGTGACTCTTTGAAATGACCTGCTCTTTATAAAGTAAAACTCTGAATTCTGCTGCGTTCTTCCATCCCTTCGAAAACAGCTAGAGAAGGTGTGACCCCTATGTGACCCTCGGAGTGGTTTAAATGTGTGATCTTATGACAGTTCTGCAGGCAGGGACAGTTCTCTATCAGAAGAGGCTGGCATGCTGAATTCCAGCCGAACAGTGAGCGGAGAGGAGCGTTCCTTTCACTATTGCTTTAAAGTTGTTGTCAGAGTTTGTGTTTTCTGTTAACTTTTATACATAGACAAGGAAAATACTGTAAAAACACACACTTGTGCCTTGAACACATTTGAAAAAAATCAATAACCAAGATAGGTTATTAAATTTAAAAATTTTAAATTACACTTAAACATACCCTGTCAGAAAAAAGAACTGTTGTGTTTTGATCTGTATTACATAGTTCATGCTAAATTAAATATTCAATTGCTCTTAAAACCTCAATTTTAATTGAAATATTATTTTAAAACTAGGATGCTTCCATAGACTAAAAATACAAATACCTTGCTTAATTTAGGATACTCTGCAATGGGAATTAAAATTTGAATTTTGAATTTTGCATACTGACACTGACTCATAGCTCAAAATCCTGTGATTCCTGAAGTGATACATTTTATTGTCACTTGGACTCTGTTCAGATATGCTGTCTACGCAATGGGATACAGTGCAATGATTTTCTTATCAGTTTTCCTGGTGGGGAAGATCTTTATTTCTCAGCTATGAAGAACTGTACATGAGGATAGTTAAACTAAGGGGAAGGATTTCATTTTAATGTGCTGATAATAGTGATATGATTAATTAGTGTGGCTTAGATAGCGTAGGGATAGCTTTTAAATTGCCCTTGGTATTCTTTTCTCATCAGTGTTAACCCTGTAACATTTGTAATCCCAGAGTCTCAATCTAACTTTGTGTTTCTTGCATTTCTAGAAATTAAGTTTTTTTTTTTTAATCATTTGTGGCAAAATAAGCTAAGCCCAATGGATTCCAAACATAGGTGCACATCAAGACAATGATGTCTATTGTCTTCACATCCATTAAGGTCTCAGGGTCAGGAGGCTTCCCGAAGCCTCTGTCTAGTGTTTCCTAGTGTGCAGAAGACAACAGGGCTAAAGCTGATCCTAGTACACAAAGGAGACTTCTAAAAAAAATGTGAAAATAAAATTTGATTTAACAAACGCCGAAAGCTTGGTAAGACTAGGAATGCACCATGCTCTTAAAAATCCAAACAAAAAGCACAACAGGAAAGACCCTTGGTTTAGAAATGCCTTCTGCAAAGATGCCTATAATATATAGGGGGAAAAAAACCCCACAAATATATAGCACATAGTTCGAAGAGTTATAACCAATTGCATTGGCATTTCTCTATTATGAATATGCATTTTGCATTTTTGTTACTATTTTCTATTTGCTATTATAACATTCCCAAATACCAGTTTAAAAATGGAATGTGCAAAAATTTCACCACGTCACTGGTAGCGTGGTGCGTGTGCATGACGGTGTTAAACGTGCACACGGGGAGCTCCTAACCGTGTGCTGCAGGCACGGCAGTATTTCAGCTGTGTGTCTGAGCGTTTGCTGTGGAATCGTGGCGTGCGGTCCCGGGTTAGAACTGCTGCCCCCGTCATGCTAGCGAGCTCCACTCCTGCATCTGCCAAAATGCCATTTCACATTGTCCTTGCTCTCATCTATTCACTTTATGAAGAAACCACGACGTATCTGACTATGGTATTTCCTTTAGTGATGTCATGCTAAGTGCTAATGTTTTCAACTATTAACATTTGCACTGTCTTGTTTCTAACCTACACGGTCACGCCTGTGAACCTGGTAACCAGTCTGGTCCACGCTAGGAGTGAAGTTATGCTACTTAGTGTACGTACTGGTGTGGACAGAGAGAGGGAGGATGCTCGGGCTGCTAACAGAATTTGAATCCACACTATCAGCATAATTACAAAATAAAAAATAGTTATCATCCTTATATAAAAATATTAACACTTAAAAATCAAATTTGAGCTACAAAATTAGTATTGGGAAGTAAAGAAATAATCATTAGCCTTTTAGGAAAAACATAGTATTAAGATCTTTTCCCTGATTCATTAATTTTTAGGCATACGCATAAAAAGAATTTTAAAAAGTAGCGCTGGGTTAGTATACCACCCGGGAAGGTTGGTGTTTATTTCTAAGGACTGTGGCGAGTGAGCAAGCAAAGACGAGATCAGCCCTAAGGGTACAAATTGCTTATCTGTATAAACTGGCCCCAAAGGAACATCTTCCGAACGGGTTTTCCTGTCCCGTGACGTGATCCCGTCAAAATCATATCTGCCCCTTGCCGCGGTCCTTCAGGAGAGCGAGCTGAGTGAGGGGAACAGGTGCCCGGGCGTATCGATCAGTGACCATGGCGAAGAGCTCTTATTAGATGCCGAAGGTGCCGGGACGGGGTGAGCAATGAGGAGGCGAGGGCAGGACAGGTTATTGATGATGGCAATAACTGCGCGCGGGGCTCCGCACGGAGCGGCGGAGGTGGCCGCCGCGCGCATCAGCCTGGATGTGTGGAGGGAGAGACAACATGAAGAAGTATGGAGCGCAGCTCCCTACCTGGCAGAGTTATTAAAGTTCATTGCGGGAAGATGAACTGTTTCAATATGTTAAACACTCGAGGCTGTTAAGAGAGAGTTGCTGTCACGAGGAACGCCATTGTTTGGGGAGCTTTTTGTTGTCTTGCTTTTTTTTTTCCTTTTCTTTCTCCTTTTGGAGATTTGAATTTGTTTTCACTCCAGCAATACCTCTGTCTCTCAGCTCTCTGCTCGGGCTTCGGGAAAGCAAGTAAACACAGCCTCTTTGCAGGAGCTTGGCGAGCTTCTAATTGCTGAAAGTCGTCGGCTCGTGCGCCCACAAAGGACAGGAGGTTAGCCGTGCTGCATATATTTTAAATATTAATTTACTCGTCCACTTGCTGAGGAATCTTCCTCGCCTGGCTTCTCCTAACACGCCCTGCCCTACGCTGGGCCTGGCGGTGCGGGGTGGGGTGGGGTGCAGGGGGCAGCGGTCAGGCGTTTAGCCCACATGATTTGGAGTCAGAACATGCCACTTTAAATTACCCTAAAGTAATTAATTTGGGAGCCACAAAAATTAAGAGAAATAATTCTACGTTTTGCTGGAGTACAGGGAGCTCTAAATTAAGAGACAGGCAACTCTCAATATAAATTTTGCTGCAGGGTTAAACTTTCTTCCTCTGTGGAAAGGTCACAGCAGGATTCAATGTTTTTAATCCTACTGCAGTGTAATGACATTTTAGGAGATGTTTGCAAATGTACACCAAGCCGCCCTGTTCAGAACAGTATTTGATTTTAGTGTCTAAATTAGCCCTACTCGCTGCGGTTGGCATTTGCGTTAAGTAACGCCTAGAAACAATGACACGTAGCAACGTGTGGTCAGGAATTGTCATGGGGGATGGGACAGACGCCAGCTGGGTGCTTCAAGACGTTCCTTGTTCTATTGGGGTTTGGGCCCCACCAGGTAACGACAAGTAACTCCACATACCTATTTACCTTTGTGGGTTTCCAGATTAAAAAGTTGTTATTTAAGAAAGTGGGTTAGTTCAGTGGTTTTTTTCCTCATTTAAAAACTATGCTATTTCCAAAGTTATACGTCCCGTCTTCTAGCATGAGATCTGCTGTTTTATATATCATTCCTTCTTCCAAACCGGCTGTCAGTTTCATCCCACAGTCTCTTGTTGAATTTGCACTTGTGGAGTTGTGTGCTTGTGTGAACCACTAGATGGGTGTTCGGGCCGACCTGGGCAAAGAACCGTTCCAATTTGCAGGAGCACTTAGTGGTTTTGTTTTTCTCTTTTTCTTAAAAAAAGTCTGAAATTTGAAAAATAACACGAAAATAGTGGAACCATTTTGCAGATCATCGCTCCCCAGTTCAGACTAGAGATTCCTCGGTTCTGCTTGGCCAGTAAGGTAGGGCCGGTCTAAGGAGTCTATAGTCTATTCCATGCTGGCCACAACCCCATATAAATAAACCAATTTAACGCCATTTTCTGTCCTAACAAAAATAAAACGTGTCCCTGCTCAGTGAACCCGAGAGCAGCAACTCTATTTAAACATGTTTATCACTGGCATCACTTAACCGCAGTATAGACTGGGCCTAGGAAGGGACCCCACACGGCAGCGTGGAATTGTCTAATTAAGGCGCCAGCCAGGAGCGCCAGGTGGATGAATCACCTCCATTAAGCAGGCAGCAATTACCAGGCGGTTAGAGAGAGAGGCGCGCACGCACGCAGCCCGGGCGGCGGCGAGGCCCCGTGACGCCGGGCAGCGACCCTGGCAGGCCTCGGTCCCTGCAGAATCGACTCCTTCTGGGCACGGGGCCTTCCGACGTAGCGTTCCTCGAAGCCTCTCCCTACGGAAAGCAATCCAACGATAAAACTGGGGAGTGCACTCGAATGTTTACAGCAGCACAATTCATAACTGCAAGGCTGTGGAAACAGCCCAAGTGCCCATCCATCCAAGAGTGGATTAATAAAACGTGGTCTATGTATACCATGGAGTACTGTTCAGCTCTAAGAAACACCAGTGATCTAGCACCTCTTGTATTTTCCTGGTTAGAGCTGGAAGCCATTCTACTAAGTGAAGTATCCCAAGAATGGACAAACAAGCACCACGTGTACTCGCCAGCAAACTGGTATTAACTGAGCAGCACCTAAGTGGACACATAGGAACTACACTTATTGGGTATTGAGCAGGGGGGAGGGGGCGGGTGCATGCAAACATAGTGAGCGAGACGTGCACCGTCTGGGGGATGGTCACCCTGGAAACTCAGGCTCATGGGGGTAGGGGGGAAAGGGCATTTTTTGAAACCTTAAAATTTTTACCCTCATAATATGCTGAAATAAAAAAAAAAACTAGGGAGCGATATAAATTCGACGGAAGTATTGCTGGTAACAAAATATTCCTTCCAGAGAGGCTGGGCGAACGGCAAGGACTTGGAGATTCAGCTGCAATTCAACATGCGCAATTCGGATCGCTTGCTGGTCTGTCTCTCCACTGGATGCAGACCCTGGACACTCCGCCCTCGGTCCTCGGGACAGGCCCTGCAGAACGGTGTGCGCTCACGGCCGGGGGGGGCGGGGGCGCCGGTCGGGCCAGGCCTCCCAGCCACGCTGCTCCCCTGACCTGCTGCGTCCTTCCCGCCGCCTCTGCCAGGCACCCTGCAGGCAGGTCGTGTGCCAGTATCTGAAATCCGAAGCTGCCGCAAGCTGCCTCGTCAGGTGTTCTGCACAGCTGGGTAACCGGGGTCTCTAAGATTGCCTGACACGCACCGTGTTTCCCCGAAAATCAGCCCTACCCATAAAGTAAGCCCTAGAAGGATTCCTAAGCATGTGCACAATAGAAGCCCTACCCCGAAAATCAGCCCTAGTGACGGGCGTGGCTGCGCAGCACATCTGCACAACCCGTGCATTTCGTCTCGGAGCGGGAAAGAAGACGAGCAGCCCTTCTCATCTGCCCCGTGAGAGCTCTAGTGCTCGACATGAGAGATCGGGGCCAGTGGTTCTAAAAGAAATAGAGTCGCAAGACATTCAGGATGGAATTCGGTGTTTGTAGAGCTATGATGATGTTCCAGAAGAAGACGACTTAACTATGTTTGAATAAATGTAGATTGTTGTACTGTACTTAAAAAAAAATAACACATCCCCTGAAAATAAGCCCTAGGGTGTCTTCTTGAGGAAAACTAAATGTAAGACCCTGTCTTGTTTGGGGGGAAACACGGCAGTAGGTGCTCAGTGAGTCCCTGTTGAATGAATAAACGAATCATCAAATGCGCAAGACGAACCTACACATTGGATAATATCATCCCCATTTCACGGGTGAGAAAACTGAGTTTCAAAAAGACTAGTGCACCGAAGGTGACACCGCTTCTCGCACATCTTCTGTTTTTAAGATTAACATGGTCTCATTCTCCCAGTCCCATTGAATTCTCTGCTTTTAACTTGCCTCGTCGTGTTGGTTTGTGTGTTGTGCAGTCCTGTAAGTATTGTAATATTGTCACTTACACGCAGGTTAAATGGTTATAGGAAGGGTGTAAGTAGCATCTGGGTTGCTGCATAGACAGGTAGACAGAGCACAGGAAGTATTGTTTTGTAACAAAATGTTAGAGCAATCAGGTGTCCTTTTAGCTGTGACTCTTTTCCCATCTCACTGTCCCCATTCAGAGCAGCAGCAAGTACTTCTTTTCTTGGCTGAGTTAAATCCCCAAATCTGCAATATGGAAGTTTTTTTTCTTTTTGAGACAGAGTCTCACTCCGGGCTGGAGTGCCGTGGCGTCAGCCTCGCTCACAGCAACCTCAAACTTCTGGGCTCAAGTGATCCTCCTGCCTCAGCCTCCCGAGTAGCTGGGACTACAGGCATGCCCCACATGCCTGGCTAATTTTTTCTATATATTTTTAGTTGTCCAATTAATTTCTTTCTATTTTTAGTAGAGACGAGGTCTCGCTCTTGCTCAGGCTGGTTTCGAACTCTTGACCTTGAGTGATCCACCTGCCTTGGCCTCCCAGAGTGCTGGGATTACAGGCGTGACCCACCGTGCCCGGCCTACAATATGAAAATTTAAGATAGCCTTACAAGAATTTTAAAATCATACAGTCATTCTTTTTTTTTTCTTTAAACTTTGTGGGTTTTTAAAAAATTTTTTTCTTAGAGAAAATAGGGATAGACTCCCTTTCTAAAATAATTTTTTAAATGTCTTATTTTAGAGTTAAAGAAAAAAAAACTAAATGATGTGACACAACTACTTTTAATTAGGAGTAATATTGTCAGTCCCATGAGTTCACACCTATGCGCCCTTGCACACACTTGTTTTTACGTGTGTTTCCCCCACTTATCCTAAGCATTTATCGTGTGTTTTCTAAGAATCTCACAAGGTTTAGTGTTGCCCGGCTTGGTGCGTATCGAGCTCCTGTCCAAGCATTAGGCTGTGTGGGCATGTCCTTCCCGAGAATGTCTCTTGCATTCTTGAGTGATGACACACTTCACACAATTAAATATACTATGATTCTTCACAGGAAGGGTTGGCTTTTCAAAGCAAGTATAAAAACACAAAGTAACAGAAATTCGCCAGAGTCCATGACGGGGGCAGCGAATGAGGCTGGCGGGTTCCGGGGCCCGGACGTCCGTTGTGCCCCAGGCCAGGGGCCCGGCCTCACTGGACTCTCTCTGCAGGCTTTTACCCAGTCTGCCCTCACTACGGAACTCCAAATGCATTTGGTTTGGGTTTCGGTTTTTGTTTTTTTTTTTTTTTTTTGCTGCAAACTGAACCCCTTCTGGGAAACCCACTCGTTCAGGGCAGCCTTGCTGCATCAGAGTTCGGCTCCTCGTGGGCGCCCACGCAAGTCCTTGTCTGGGGTCTAAAGACACGCGGGGGCTCGGGCCGCCTTGCGGGGAGCCGCCCTGTCGCACTCTCCCCTCCGGGCCTCAGTCTCGCGCCCGAGGCCCCGCACTTCCCCAGCGCAGCCGGGCCCAGGCTACCCTGCGAGGGAGCCCCGAGAAGACTCGGTTTTTCGCGGTGTCTGTTTTCCAGGCTTGCCGGAGAGGCAGCGTGGCTCCTGGCCACGGACTTCACGCACACACACACAGGTGGAAATGGCCCCGTAAAGAAAAGGAGGCGGGGAGGACACAGGGAGATTCAGGGGAGAAACCAAGAGCGACAGAAACAGAAACAGAACCTCGATGTTTACATGTGTTGCAAACAGACCACCCCGGAGAAAGAATGCACTTGGCATCGCAGGCTGCGCCCGGGAGGGCCCGGGGCTGGGCGGCCTGTTGGGGGCACCTGGCCGTCGCGCAGGTGGGCTGGAGCTCGGCTCACACGCGTTTCCTGGGGGCGGCTTCCCGGCCGGCCGCGCTCCTGTTGACTGGGACGGAATCCTGCTCGCAGACCGCGTGGAAGAGTCTCTCCTGTGCTCCAGGAAGGCGCATTTTCGTGTTGCCCACCACCGCTCGGGCTGGAGCCGGAACTGAGCGCGGCAGAAGTGGGTGGCGCTCAGAGAGGGAAAAGCAACTTTCTCCGGATCCGGCCGGGCGCCGGCCTCACCCACCTGCTTACAGGACGACGGATGTTGTCGGGACGTGGGCCGGCGCTGCCCGGCCCGCCCGCCTCCGGGGCCTCTCGCCGTCCCAGCTTCAGGGTGCTTCCTGGGCAGCCTCGGGGTCCACTGCCCCCCACGTCCCACCCCTGCGCCCACCGTGCTCTGCATCAGCGGGCTCCCCTCGCGCCCCCAGAATGTTCCTCCTTTGTCTTTTTATTTTACTTTTTATTTTATTCTGGGGGAAAGGTCAGACATAGGAGGAGAAAGAAGAGACACATTATATCCATTTAAGGGAAATGCTAAGAAGAATGATACCACAGGCGACAGCAGGATTTTTTTGTTTGTTTTAGGGATTTTGAAATTTATTAAGAAATTAGAAATAACCGAGTTCAAAGTGCCACATTCCCTGACGACGTGCACATCATTAAGCATCGATTTTGTGCCTGTGCTGGAAACACAGGCAGGACTCAAAAACAAGAACAGATACGATCGCTGCCCTGAACGATTTTGCAAGTTGCATGTGCCGCGGGAAGAAGGCATTTCTCCATCACCCGCAGCGCGAGTGTTCGGTATTTATGGCTTCGCTTCTGTTTTCCCATCTCTTCTTTTCCTGGTGTAAAATGCAGAGTTTCTAAGGTGAAGCCGCTGACTTTTAAGGCCAGTTCTCTCAGGTCCTCGCAGCGATACTTTGACCCAGAAAGGCAGAAGTCCGCTCGCCCGCCTCCCCTGGTTCCTGAGCCCCCCACCCACCCACGCCAAGCCCCCTCCGCTTCCCAGGATGCTCCACCCGCACTCGGATTCCAGGGGTGCTCACCCTGCTCCCCACGGCCCACCCCGCCTCTGGCTCGAGGATAGGGCTGTTGTCCTGTCACTCTGGGGAAAGATGCAGTGGGACCTCCCGAGGTGCTTTGCGAGTGACCACCGACCCGTACACACCAGGCATTTCGCATTCTCCCTCCTTGCCCTGTGTAGGGCCGCCACACACACTCTAGATCTTTCTGCTTTAATATTTACAACACCGAGTCATCGATCTCCTCCCCATCTCATTCGTCCGTGAATATTTATTGCATATCTGGGCGGAGCTCCACGCTGAGGGGCAGAAGCAGCCCAGCCCTGCCCGCCGAGAGGTCGTGTAAGGGAGAATTTTTCCACTCCCTTCCTAATAGTAGCATAACTGCAAACTAGCATGACTAAGCAACCAAAGACTGACCTTTGACCTGATTTCGATCTCGTGCGGAACTGCAAACTAGCATGACTAAGCAACTCTAGAGCAACCCGTGACTAGACCTCACTCTGGTGCCGACTGTGTAACCATTTGCTTCTGTAACCTATAAGAGTCACCATCTCAGACCCCATTTTGCTCAGAAGGTGGAGGCGAGAGCCCTCTGAGCCCGCTGGCGTCACAAAGGCCTGTTTAGGGTACTCTCGTGCGGCCCTCGGCCTGTCTCCCGGTCCGGTTTGCTGTCACAGTCGTGCGCCTGGATTTGAAGGAGCCGCCACCAGCCCTAAGGAAGGGCGGGGTCCGAGAGACTGATCCGGATGGGGCGTTAATTGCTGATACTGCTCAGTGCCTCCCCTGCTCTTCCGCAGGTTTCCGCATCTTCACAGGAAAACATTCCCGAACTGACAGGAATGGACTCTAACGCGAGCCTCGCCAGGGTGTGCACCGTGAAATCTAGGGAGGAGGAGGATGCTTCTAGGGAAACCTGAAAGAAAGGCTTTTCTAATGCATGCTCTGCAGCATGTACGGCTTGACCGTTAAAATGCGTGAACGTCTCCACAGATTCACTCTCTCACCATCCATTAAGCAGCGAGGCGAATCCCGGTTTATGCCCCAAGGAGGAGAGAGGGTCGCAGTCTCGGGGAGGGTGTGGCCGGACGTGAAGGCGAGTGACTGACGTGAAAGTTGTCGTAAATACCGGGACGGGACGGGCGCAGACGCCCAGGGAGGGGCAGCGAGGCAGGTGGAGCCCGTCTGGAGGACGCTGGGGTCCAGAGAGGGAAGGGCGGCGTGGACGGGAACCGCATTGGCACGGGCGCGGGAGGTCACGGAGGGGCCGCCGGCCAGGGCATCCTGAACGTCGGACTCCTGCAGCGAGGACGCAGACGAGAGGAGCCGCTCCGCCCAGGCTGTCTGCCCTGCGCCGGGCCCTCACCTGTGGATTCTCGTGCATTTGACCCTCCTGCGGCAGAAGGCCTTGCTCCCGTATTCAGGACCGGGAAAGGTGGTGGAGTAAGCTGTGGAAGGACGTGCATCGCCCGGCTCGTGAGAGTGTCGCCTGCCCCGTGGAGGCCACCAAGGGCATCTCTGCCCTGGCGCCTCTCCCGGCCTGGGGGCTGGTTTGCAACCCACGGTGGGGGACCCCGCCGTGGGGGTGCGGGTCCCAGCGGGGCCTGTGTGCCCACTGTGACCCCCCTCACCTGGCCAGGCCCGGATAAACTCCCTTCTTTTTTTTTTCTTTTTAATTTTTTTATGGGATAATCTCATTTGTTCCCAGGCTGTTCTTGAACTCCTGGCCTCAAGTGATCCTCCCGCCTTGTCCTCCTAGAGTGCTGGGATTACAGATGTGAGCCGCCTCACCAAGCCTGTTTTTGTTTTTTTAAAACATGAAGTGGTTTTCCTCTTTACCTTCTCTCTCTTTCTCTCTCCTTAATTGGTTTAATGGTAAATGTCTGAGTTACAGACATCAGAAGGAGCCTCAAAATACTTTGGGTTTATAGTGGAACTCTTCTTTTAAACTGGCACTGGGTGGGTAAACTTGCTTTGCAGACCCCCTTCTTGGAGTGCCAGAGGGGGGCCTGGAGCACCGCACAGAGACACGCCAAGGTGCCCCAGAGAGAGGAGGGACTTGCTGAATGGCGCGGTCATGGTTGCATTTCTGTTTTGGGCAGACAGCGACAACAGAGCTTTGCGGATGGAGTAGAGAGAGGAGAGAGACTGGAATGGCTGGGGCGCGTTTATGGCAAAGCCCACACGGAGACGCACACATGTCCCCTCCGTGCTCTGGGCTCGGCGTGTGAGTCCTACCGGAGCTCAGCCTCTCCTACACCCACGTGTCACCTCCCAAGCCTCCTACAGCCGGCCCGTATGCTTGATTTATTATGTCAAGTATTGTATTGATTATTTTTATTTACATATAGTTTGATATTTAAGATTCTTTGAAAGGAGAATGAAGTGTTGCCTCAAAGCATGCTGGTCTTTATCAATCTTGTCACGTGCAAAGAAGTTTAGTTGGTTATTAACATCCTTTCTAGGTGTGCATGCCACAGGTGCCTAATTAGCGTAAAGGAATGTGAGCGGGAGTGAGTTTAATCGGATATCGCCTTTATTACTCAGGACGTCTCCCTTCTCATTACAAGGTGAGTAAGACCGGATGACCTAAATTAAAACAAAAATCAACAGCGAATTAGGCGAGTTCAGGAGCAAATGTGGTCTCCGAGCCCCACGCCGTGGCGACATGGAGCCCCTGTCGTGTGCCAGCCGTGGGAGTTGTCCACGCAGGTCTGCACACGTGAAGCCGCCCAGGGAGGCTCCCGCTGCCCCAACATGCAAGGCCTGCCTCTGGGGACAGCGTCTCTCATGCTGGTGTGGGAGAAGCCGGTTCCCACGGCCCGCGACTCCGGCGTCCCCCTGCCCAGGCTACCCCAGGGCAGCATCACGCACCCGAACAGAGGTCTGGAGGACGGGCGCGTGCGGGAAGGGTGGTGTGGCGCTAGCACGGCTCCCCGTCTGGTGTTGAGCGAACCGACTGCAGCCAGCAGGTGTGTGCCTGTTGAAGAACCAGCATTTTTAAAATATTTGTTTTGTTTCTTCACTCGACAATCATTTATCCGGATCTTTTGCCAAAATATATGGCCACTGATTACTCTGATGAAGAACTTTGCTATTGTGAATAAGTGTGTTTATGTGCATGCGTGCATGTGTTGTGCATGTACATGTGCATACGCAGGCATGATGTGCGTCATGTGTTGACAAGGGCCCCACCCACCCCCTTCCTCACGGAGTGGCCAGGCTGTCTTTTCCTGGGTCTGCCCGCTCGCCGTGGCACGGGCCCCTCTCGTGGCCGGCGCGGGCCTGGCTCCACGTCTTTTCTCCAGAGGCCGCTGCGTGTGGCCCGGACGGGCGCGCGGAGTCCGTGGGACGCTCGGTCTCTCCACCAGCGCCTCAAGGGCAGGCGCCGCACATGCTCACGAGGCTTGGGTAGGGCAGAGGGTGCCCAGAAGGCCAGAGCCCTCGCTCGGGAACCCTGGGGGCCACGTCCCTGGGCACGTACACACACGGAGCCCTCAGCCCCTGGTCGGGCTGTGTGACGATGGGCTGCTGTGACTATGGCAGCCACTGTCACACTTGCCTTCAGCCCCTAAAGGTGGAAGAGCACATGTCTGCCTGGGAGCACGGCCGTGGGGACCAGCCAGGCCGCCTGGGGACAGGTGTGGTGCTGGGAAGGTCCGCAGGCCCCCAGGTGAGCTCTGTGGGAGCTGATGTGCAAAGCTACCAGCAGTTTTGCTTATAAAAAGTTCTAAATGACTGCAGATAGTCCAGTTACCTTCCCTGAAATACCTGCATCTGTAACGGGGGACCCAGCCACCTTCGCATGGAGCAAGCTCAGAGGCTCAGAGCTCCAGGCGTGGCTTTGCCCGCTGGGCACGGAGCCTCCCAGGCCGCTGGGTGCCGGGTGCCGATCGATCGCTGGGTCCCTCAGACCCGATGGCGCCTGCTGTTCTTACTTACCTTGCTGCAAAAGGTAAGTCTTACCCAAAGCAGGCGGACGTTGGCACACACCGACAGTTTTGTTTTCGAGAAAGACAGCGCCAAGAATTAAACATGACTGCGCTGGTTACCACAATGACGGGCATTGCCAGAAGACGCGCGTGCCAGCCTGGTCTCGTGAGCGTCCAAAATACTGATCTGCGGTCATCACGCCTCCAACTTGAAGCAAGGCGTTTTGGGGCCAGCCGCGGAGTCTGTTGATTTCTCTTTAAGAACAAGACTTCACAAAAGAGCATCTTTCCCAGCCCCGAGTCCTCTGTGAGTCGCCCGGTCCTGTCTCCCGCCGCACGCGGCCGCGCTGCTGGTCTCTCCACAGGCTCTCCGCCGTGTAAGGGAACGGCCAACGAGGCGGGCGGCCGCCAGCCGCTCGTCCGTCTTTATTCGGTCCTCCGCTGACACGGCGGTGCCCTGTGACACGGGCCTGGTCACCATGGCCGCTGCCCTCTCGTCTGCACACCTGTGTTCCTCCCAACCGCCGTCCCACAGCCAAACCCAGATGACTTGAGCCATTCCCAGGGCGCAGACCGGCACGCCCAATCCCTCTCCATGAGGCTGAGTTCATGCCTTCTCGAGTGCGCGTCTCAGGCCCCCTCGGCTGTCAAGACACGAGTTTTCTCTCCTCCCTGTGGGCGTGGAGCTTGCACCACCTCCGCTGGTGAGAGTGCCGGTCCTGCCCCCAGAGGCCACCAAGGACGTCTCTGCCCCAGCACCGTAGGAGGGCCGTGGCGTGGAAGGGGCACCGGGTGTGGAAGGAGCTGTGCGTCCTGCAGGTCTCAGTTGTAAAATGTGAGGACATCCAAACATGACTTTTCATAGCAATTTCACAGTGTCACTTCCTGGTGATTTCAGGGCCTCTCCGAACCACGACCGAAAAGAACCGTGGCCTATGCGTGTTGGGCGCTCACCTGCACGGGGTGTCGGGAAGTGACCCGCACACGTGTGGGAGGCGAACACGGTTCAGGAGTCGAAACACCAGCACAGAGGACAGGGAGGGGACCAAGAGAACCCACACACCCAGTCTGTCCATGTTAGATTTTCACATGAGCAACGCGTCTTCCAGAGGGCAGGGCAGATGCCCGTGTTTTTAGTCCTGAATTTCTTCAGCAAACGATTGTTTAAAATGAGAGTGGGCAGGGGGTGGGACTGGGGGAGGTGAGGACATAGAAGGAAAGAGAGACAGAGACAGAGAGTCTTCTATGTTAAAATAGGGCATGGGGCATTATATATTGAGGCCCAAATATCTGAGTCAATATCATTTCTAATCCTTTATATACTGTCTAAAATGACTTTTATATAAAAAAAATTCTTCCCAAAATACAGTTTGCGTGTTCTAATTATCAAGATTTGCACAGCTCAGTCTCTTTCCTAATATTGTGACCAAATGTCACATAAGAACGCCGACCTTTTAAACCAAGAAACATATTCCGAAGTCCATAAACAGGCGCATTAAATGCGCAGCTTTGGCGGCGAGACCTCGAGAAATGCTTTTCTGACTCATTTGCAACTCAGACGAGTTCTCATGTTACCACGTGACAGAAATGGTGTAACTTTCCCCATTAGCAATTCATTTTGTTTTTAGCTAAGTTTTGCCCTTGAGCTACAGGGAGATTGAAAATAGATAGAATGTTTCTTGTAAAATATTTTGACCTTTAAACTCATCTCACTGTAATGCGCCAAAGCCTCTGCTGCTACGGCCATGAGTGGTCTCAATTTAGAATATGTTTTTATCCTTACATGCAATAACCTTTCTGGGAAGGCCCCGATTCCCTCCTTACTGCAATCCCACGCCATGAGACTCAAAGGTGGTGCGGGACCCCGGCCAGGGCCTCGCCCAGGCTTGGCTGGACATGCAGGATCTCAGCCCCAAACCTGCTTGCCCCGGAACCTGCTTTCCACAAGATCCCAGGCACCTGGTTTGCACGCCCAGGGTTGGGGACCCCCGCTTGCAGCCAGTCCCTGCACACTTCACACCTGCAAGATTTCCCGGTTCGAGTCTGGGGGTTGCAGCCATAAGCACCACCACCTTGGAGGCCACCGTCTTTCTCAGCCCACCTTGCACATACGGCGGCCGCCGACCACGACGTCTTACAAAGGCCGGCCCGCGAGTCTCAGCTCAGCACCCCCACCCCGCCCGATTCCTGCTGTCATTAGAGCCAAGCTCACAGGGCTCCTGGCATTTTCCTATTATTATCTGAAATTTCCGCCTCTTTTCTTTCTGCCCAACCAGCTCAGCCATGGTCTTATGGGCCAAAGAAGACGAGAAAGAAAGATGTTGGGAAGAGACCACCGTGCAGGAGGTGGATGAGCTTCCACTTGGATTAAAAAGCGCAGCCATTGAGGGAAGGGTTGATTGCATGCGAGCAGCATGTCGGGGCCCAGCCACAGAGAGGCCACCGGGAGGGGCGTTTCCTGCGCCTGTTCCCTGGCCAGTCGGGATGTCTACAGGAATAACTTCAGTGGCAGCGACCCCGGGATCACTTCGCGTTTGAACGCACGTGTTCTTCTTTCCAGTACGACTGGGCTTTAGGGCTGGATATTTGCTCGTCGTTCGTTTGTTGCTTCCCTTTTTGCTCTGTTTTGCTTTCGCCTGTGAACACATGGCGTTTAACCACAGAATCCACTTGTTGGGAGCGAAGCGGTTGTCTTGCCCCACACCTACCGCCACGGCACCGCTAATTTACTTAGGGCGCAATCGCAGGCATTTTTATCGGTGCAGAGAATGTAGGTAACCTTTTTACATTGAAAACTCCTCTGCAACCTTACAAGGGAAGCCAATTAATCAATGGGAACATCATGCTCAAATTACAGTGGAATCGTGTGTCCCCTCTGCTGAAAACCGTTGGAACTCGTGGTGCATCACCCCAATTAAGAACCTTTAATTTCCAAATGGCACAAACGGAATGAAGCATGAGTCATAGCGTACCGTCCTCCTTAAAAGCCATCAGTGCTAATGGTCTTGCAGGCTGTATAAACCCGATAGGAGCCGCTTTATACGGCGGCGGGCTGAACCCACGTCGGGGGTGTAATGTTTCTGCCCGTGTACACAGAGCTTTATGTGGTGTTCCATCTAATCGGATAGAAAGAAAGGCAGCTTTTTACATACATACTCTCCTGCCTGCGTGAGGCTCCGCAGGCAGATACGATCATGCTTTGCTATCCTGCCACAAAAAGTGCACTTAGGACAATCAATAAGTAATGATTCATAACATTCGAAGTTATGATCATCAGAGATTAGGGGCACACAGCAAATCTCGGTGTCTAGGAAAAGAGACTTCCCGTTGCTGGCGTATCTGACTGCGAGTCTGCGTGTCTCTGCCCCGATATTCCGTCACCCCTTCCATGCAGCTGCCCGAGTGGGTTATTCCAGAATGAGGTGTGTGGACACAAATCTCTCGGGCCTCCCAGAGCTCCGGGCTTTGTTCTTTCATTGAGCTCTTTCTCTCTAGGCCACTCGCTATGATGGCCCGGAGACAGTCTGACCCCGAGATGGGGACAGCCCTGTGTCCACTGCGGGGAGCTCGCCGAGGCCCAGAGCCAGGCACGGAGCGCTTCCTCCCCGCCCCGCGTGTCTCCCGACACGTGACACGCAGGGTTCTGTGTCTGCTCGGCAAACTGGCACATTAGATCTATAGTATTGATATGTAATCACAATGTAAGTTCATGTCAGCTCTCTCACTACTCATATGGCGTTAACTATGAATGCAAAAAAAAAAAAAAGAATAGAGAAAATGAAAGAACACGGAAAGTGCTTAAAAATCAATACTAGGTCTAAATATCCATATTTTCTTGCCAACTTTGTTTTTCCTTTGAGACAGAGTCCCGCTCTGTCGCCCAGGCTGCAGTGCAGTGGTGGCATCACAGCTCGCTGCAGCCTCAATCTCCTGGGCTCAAGGGATCCTCCTGCCTCAGCCTCCCGAGTAGCTGGGACTACAGGCATGCACCACCACGCCCGGTTGATTTTTCTATTTTTAGTAGAGACGGGGTCTCGCTATGTTGCTCACGCTGATCTCAAACTGCTGACCTCAAGCGATCCTCCGGCCTCGGCCTCCCAGAGTGCTGGGGCGACAGGCCTGAGCCGCCGCGTTCGGCCTTGTTGCCAAGATTTTATATTAAAATGTTTACATGATTTTTCTTTCCAAACTACTGCCTTCATTCTCTAGAGACTGAATTTGCTTTCATTTTTCAATAATCAAAATGGTAAATTTAGCTTAAATTAGTGTATTTAAATTTTAAAATGTCAACAGTGGATTCAGTGAAGATTTTTCTGAAACTGGCTAAATAAAGATAATTTTACCAAAATAAAAACTCACTCTGCTGCTGCTATCAAAAAGTCTCTGGAGAATCTCGTCTGGATTCTCTCCGTTACAGCGCCTTTTCCCTCCCACGGGGGGAGGCCGCCGGGCGTGAGCGGTGCGGGGAGGGGTCGCTGCCCACGGCCCGAGGTGGGCTGGGCGGTTCACGTTCATTCTCTGGGGTTTGGGGGCCAGCCGCCCTGGAAGGCACTAAGGGCGGGTGGAAGGCCCACGCATCACGCGGCCGCAGTGACGCACCTCACAGGGACCCTCACGCCGTCCGCTGGGGAGTGGGCTCTGGCCCCTCAGGTTGGTGTTTTCATCCAGCCCACAAAGAGACACGGAGAGCGAAGCTGGGCTGCCACCACGCCCACCAGGAGCCACCACGCACCCCCGCTCACGTGCTGGTTCGGGGCAGCAGCCAAGCCCTGGCAACGTGTCCCAGTGCGCACCCTGGCCCCGTCCCAGAGCGAGCGTTTAGGCCAGACGGCCGCCTGGGAGCAGGGCCCGGAAACGTGCTTAACCGCGGCTCCGGCAGCGGCTGGCCGGTGAGCATTTCCCGCTGGCGTCCTCGTGGGCGGGTCCGGCCAGCGCCGCGCATTTGGGTGTTTCCCCCGACATTGCAGTCAGGGAGCCGCTGCCTGAGTGTATTTGCCAACCTGGGGCAGTAGACGTACTTTATTTATCAGTTTTTTTTTTAATCTTGCGTGAATCACATATTAGATATGTGGCGAGTGAGCCTCCATTTGCACGCCGCTGGCCCCACACTGGCTTCCCAGTCCGGGCCCCGGGTGCTCTCCAGGCCCCAACTCCGCCTGAAAATCCGCTAAACACCGTCCTTTCCGCATCTATTTGGACCTCAAAACTGCGCTGTGTCTGCAATGCAAGGCAGGTTGGGGTTCTCGGTGTTATTATTCAAAAATCTGCAGCCAGGTCGCAAGCCTCAGGTGGCACGATCGGATTGTCAGTGTCGTGTTTTTCAGAACGCCGGCCGAGAGGGATGCGCCGCTCACACTCGACTCGGTAACATATTCCGTGGTTCTCACCCTGGAGAGGTTCTTTCCCCGACTCCATAGCACAGGCCATTGTTGATCATGTAAACACTCTTGGAGGCATTCATTCTGAAAGCACGTAATTTGAATCCAGTCTTGTCAACTGTGGTGTGTGGTCCCAACGGCTCAATTCCACACAAATGCAAAAACGATAACCTGGAGTTTCGCCCCTCGGGGAGGACGCGGAGCTGAGGCCGTGGGCCCCGGAGGCCCAGACTCCGGGCTCCGGGACTAACCGGCCTCGGGTCAGCGAGCGAAGTGCAGAAGTCGCCTTCCTCTCCAAGCCTTCTTTCCTTTCCTCGTCTGCAAGCCCAAGAACGGAGTGTGAGACGTGCGTGACTCACACCAGATACACGAGCCGCGAACACTCGCTCACGTCTGCTCAGAGCCCCTGCCTGCGCTCTCCGCTCCCTCCGTGACCGGGGTCTGCCCCTGACCTCGCAGGGGCCCGCCCGCTGCCCGGCCCCGCCCGCTGCCCGGCCCCGCGGCTCTTCCTGGGGCACTCAATGCTGAAACCTGCATAGTGACGCCGTCGCCAAGGGCCGTGCCAAACTCCCTTTCAGTAGAAGTCAGTGTGGGTAGAATTGTGGGAAGCCAGCCCCTGTCACGTGCGGTTGCTATGTACTGATGTGGTTGCTGAAATGCCATCCCCAAGCCCCGACGGCGCCTGCCCAAGAGTAAGACCCATGGGAGTGCAAAGGCGGAGAGACACTCGCTGCACGCCACTGTAAGCAGCATGTCGGTGGCGTGTGCTCAGTGTGCTTCTCTTCAGCCTGTGGGCTCTTCCCCAATAAAGCATCTCTACATTTAAAACCATAGGTCTATTTGCTAATGCATCGTTCTCGGGTTGAAACTCAGTCCCTGTCCTCACTCCCCGGGAAGAGTCTCAGTCCCACGCTGTGTTCAAATTTATCAATATTCTCATTGTCGGTTCAGGAAACACAGACAATTGTGACTCGGGAGAACACTGCACCCTTACATTTTATTTGGGTGCTACGTAGATTTTTCAGATATAAATGAATTAAATGATGATTTAAGATATTGCCAGGCTGTAATCTCACCAGCTCAAATGGAAACAGAGCCCTGACGTTTTCCAAAACATTGCCTCATTTTATCTCAAATTAATTTTCCGAAAGGTGTCGAGCTAATTGAAGGAGAGGGATATCCCTGGAAAGAGTTGTTCCTCACATTTGATCCTTGTTTTGCAAATATAAAATTCATATATTTTCTCAACAATTCATTAGCTGGGGACCGCCTACAGGGATGGGAAGTCTGGCAAGGAAATTAATTCCTAAATGAGAAGTTCTTGCAGAAATCTCTCCCCCATGACACCCAGACTTATCTAAGAAAGACTCCCTCAAATGTATGATGCTAGTCAAGGAATTCGCCAGAAATTTGCATATTTATAAGGCCGCTCTCCAGAACAAGCAGCCAATCATCATTAGATCCTTTGGTATTCATTATAATAAAATTAATCTTGATTAATTCATTCATTATTAATCTTGCATTCAAATGCAATTCCATAGAAATTGCATTGTGATTTAGCAATTAATTTGCATGCCAAGATTGAGAGGCAGCTCCCCGGTCCTCCGAGGCACAGCCCTCCCTGGTGCCGCCGACTCGCAGCCAGGCCCAGAAGATCAGTTTGTCTTAAATATTCTAGGAGAACAAGAGGAGGTATGTAAGCTACAACCGCTGAAGCCCGGGGATTGCTCCTGCCGCGTGTTCTGTCCGCCTGCGAGCAGAACCGTCTCCCGCAACAGCGCCCTGTGCTCCGAACGTCCATGTGAAGTTTAGGTCTTCAGCAGCTTGATGGAAGTTTAAAAGTTTCTGGTTTCTAACCGTCATCTAAATCTAAAGAACTGTGTTTGTGTAAGAAATTCCGCAATAACAAGTCGTAGGCCCACGGCATCAAGCCATTTATCTCTCTGTTCTTCAAAAAGTTACCAAATGTCATCGGGCACCAAATACGGACATTTTGTAGAGCCCATATATGACATGGTCATGTAAGACTATAATACTGTATTTTTACTGCAGCTCTTCTATGTTTCAGTATGTTTAGATACATCGATATGTCTTGTGCCATTGTGCCACGATGGCCTGAGGTATTAGGCAGAGTCACCCTCCATACAGGTGTGCAGCCAGGTGTGCAGCCCAGGTGTGCAATCCGGGCCTGTAAGTGCACCGTGAGGAGACCACCTAACAATGCAGCGCTCAGAACATCCCCATCGTCAGTGACACCGGACTGTACAAGGGTTCAGTAAACACACACAGAGTTGGTTTCCCTCCCTGGATGGGAAGTCGAAAGGCTGAGTTCAGGAGAAGCTTAGTCACTGAATGAACAGATGAGGCTGGGTAAAACCTACTTTAATTCTTAACCAACAATGCTTTCATTGTTTAGTTTCCCCAAACCCCTCTCGATTTATACACATTGTAGAATTAAGAATTAATACAACAACGACGGGAACTTGATTAGCTGACTGACAGCTTCGGTTTGTGGGAAATGCCTGCACATCTGCAAAAATCCTAAGGTTTTAATTACTCCCCTGCACTTCCGAGGGAAAGTAAACAGTCACAGAACTCTCTCCTGCTGTCCCTTTACTTGGTCCAAGAGTTACGGGTGGACGTATCCAAAAAGGTGCTGTCATACTGTATTCATTCTGTCCAGAGGAAGGGAAAAAAAAACACAAGTTTTCAAACAAAACTTGGCGCCATTCCCCACGCTGAGGATGTTTACACAGGGTTCCTGATTGCATAGGAAACAAATGTTCCCACTGACCTGGCAGCCCTGCCTCACGTATCTGAGGCTGCTATGAAAGAAACGAGAACTTTCATCCACCCGTGAAAGGTATAAACTAGCGTTTCCAACTCAGATGGGAAATGGACTGCAGCTTCAGTTTCCGGGTTAGGAAATGCTCTAATATGTGGCATCGGGATGTCCACGTTCCTGCCGAGGTGTGGGCCGGGCTCTAGGGCCTGTCCCTCGGGACGCTGCAGAGGGTCTGTTCTCACCAGCGGCCTTTGCTTTCCGCAGGTGTCACGTCCTGTGCTCGGACCGAGCTCACCCCCCGCCCCATGGCTGATCACTGTGAATGTTGCACCTGTCAATCAACCCCTTTCCCAGCCGGTCTAAAGGATGAAGACCTGGGACCTCTGGCTATTAACCCCCTGAAGGACACTAAGGTCAGGGGCATATTTGCAAAGAGAAGTGAAACAGGAACAAAGTGTCCTGACAGAGGGCTGGCTCAGAAACTCACCACTGGGCACTCAGCCCCCCAAACCCCCCTAGCCCCCCTGCACCCAGGAGGAAGATGTTGACACACAACTGGCAGGCGGGGAATACCCTTTCGTGAAGGAAATAGAATACGAGGAACCCGAGCATCACGCGTGCACCGCAGGCACGTGTCTCCACGTTCTCTCACTGCGTGCCGAGGGGGATTGGCATCTGCTGGTCACACGCCCTGTCTCACTCTTCTGGAAGGCGCCATGAGCTCTGCACACCTGAAGACCAAACGTAGGGCCTCGCCGTTGAAGGGCACCCATCCTCCGGGGCGTGTTGGCCACAGAATTTCACCCCTGAAAGATCCAGAGGGAGACTCTTCCTGCTGCCTTCTGCACGCCCACTGTTGGGGCTGCGTGCCTGCGTCTCCCCAAAACCAGGTTAGCCCCTAGCACCAGTGGGGTGGAATCGGGAGGTGCAGCGATCACACCCAGATGAGGTTATGGGGGTGGGGCCCCCGCTTGGGGTTAGCGTCCCCAGACGGAAAGGCTAGAGCTTGCTGTCCACCTGTGTGTGCCACGAAGGCCACGTGAGGACGTGGCAGGGGGAGGCCTCACTGGAGCCAGCCCAGTCAGCGCCCGAGCTCAGACTCCCAGCCTCCGGAACCTCGGCAATAAATGGCCGTTTAAGCCACTCAGCCTGGAACTTTGTCATTGGAGCCCGCACGAGCAGCCTCAATCGCCTGGAAGCCTATTTCTAGACCCGGCCTGTTACTGTCTCTGACATCCAAGCTTAGTTGTTTCTGTCGCAGACTCTCCCAGGCCTTGTCCGGGTATTGATACGTCCCCTACCGCAGCCCGGCCAGGCCAGACGCACGCGCCGCAGGGGCTGACTGCCTCTTGCCAGCGGCACGCGCAGAGGGAGGACAGACAAAACCCCGACTCCGCTCCGGACTGCGAACCCCAGGAGGGCAGGGCTGGCCTGGTCCGTGCCCAACCCCGGGCTTGAAAAGACTGCAGAATACGGACTCGCCACGTACATTTGATGACCAAGATTGGCCTTCAGGACCCAGCTGGGGGAAGCCAGAAAGAGAAACCTCCGAGGGACCCAGTGCCACCCTGAGCACACGTGGGCCCACAGGGCCAGCCAGGGAGGACTCCTGGGGGGTCCGGCTGGTCTGGTACTCGCCCGGGGCCACCTGTGCCATTCCGAGTGCTGCCGTCTGACTCGGAGCACACCCACAGAGAGCCGCCAGTCCCCTCTGGGCGCCTGTTAGAACCGTACTGGTGAGCACGTCCCTTGCAGGCCAGCAGGTTCCGTGGCCGGCCGCTGTGCCATGCCTGGTCAGGACTTCCTCCTTGCCTGGCCCTCGCTGACCCAGAGACCAGGCTGGTGGTCCCTCTGCACCTCAAGCCACCACGCTGTTCCCAGGGGGCAGCTGTGACCCACCTGTTCGGTCCACATGGGAGGCCTTTTAGGTGAGGATGTCACCTCCACCCACACATCATGGGGACAACCAGGTACCCTGGACTCAGGACATCAGCACAGTGTCCCCAGCAGGCAACGACCTCCCTCCTCAAGTGACCTAACTGGAAAGAACTAATCCTCGCCTTCATTCCTCTTGACACGTCTGAGTAGCCATGATTGTGTATAAAAAAGAAAAACCCTGCTAATTCTATAGATCTAAAGAAAAGAGAAATTTCAAGGTGCCTGAAAAGTCCAGCCTTGTTCCATCCTCTACGCTGACTCCTCAGGTTACTTGAATCTAGAGAACGGCAACACTCTCTGCGCCTGGTCTGGGTGTGGGCCTTGCAGCACCCAGATTTCCTCCTGGTAACAACGTTGCCCTCGTTTCTACTCATTCATTCATGAAACCTGGTGCACAGCACGTTTAAGCATCAAACATAGAGTAAAGAACCGAGTCCTTGGGTTCAATCAGGAGGCTTGCGATCTGGTTGGGCAGGAAGATGTCTTAGATGTGGTAGCAGACAGACCCACGCCACGGGCACCAGTGCGACGGGGAAAGCACGCTGTGAGGTGCGCTGGATGGGGAAGCACAGCCCCTCCTGGCAACACCTGCTTCCCCTTACCTGGCCCACACCTGCTCCCCTTTACCTGGCCCACAGCTGCTCCCCTTTATCTGTTCCACACCTGCTCCTCCTTACCTGGCCCACACCTGCTCCCCTTTATCTGTTCCACACCTGCTCCTCCTTACCTGGCCCACAACTGCTCCCCTTTATCTGTTCCACACCTGCTCCTCCTTACCGGACCCACACCTGCTCCCCTTTATCTGTTCCACACCTGCTCTCCCTTAGCTGGTCCTCACCTGCTCCTCCTTACCTTGTCCACGCCTCCTCCCCTTTATTTGTTCCACACCTGCTTCCCCGGGTTCTTGCTCACCTGGGCATCCTGTTATTCTAGCCACTGGGAACACTGTATCTTCCTCCAGAAGAGAAAACACCAAGAAGCACCCAAGCTACGGGGTTCATTCACACCCCTGAACCTCACTTCACGTGGCTCCTTCCATCGGTGTCTCCCCTCACATTGAGCCTCCTGTCTCGTAGGGAAGTTTGACCCAGTCAAGCCCTGGAAAATTACCAGCTTCTGTGGGAACTGTCTTTCCTGCGGACCTTTGCCGCTTTATTTAGAAGACTTTTAGCACTGGTCTTATTACCCCCGTCATGAGTGGGGACGAGGAGAAAGCTGCTAACTCCCAGGTTTGGTCTAAGCCAAAGACATGCAAAGGGAGATGACTGAAAACAAAAGAAGACAAATATTTTTCACATAAAAACTGTTTCATGGCTCTCGAAACTTGTCACCTTCTTTGAGTGTAGAAGTCAGGTTTGCAGTGGATTTTCCCTGGGAGGATTTTGCAAGGTAATTTTCGTGGAGGGAGGTTGTGTGTTTTGGGAAGGGCTGTCCCCTCTTTAAGTCCTGTTAGGGGACCCCCAGCGTGGAGAGACTGGGAACCCATCTTGGCTCAGTGCCAGCATGGGGGTGCCATCCTGCCCAGCCATCTTTTCTGTCTTTGGGGGTTGGTGACAAACACCACAAGCCAGACTCGTGAAGAATCAGAGGGACCCCCAAACACACCTGCTCCCCAAGGACAGGTGCACTGCCTGTGGCCAGCCCTCCCTGAGCAGGGCCGGGGACGATTTTAATTATTATTAATGTATTGCAAACATTTTCAACTTAAAGGGAGCTTAGAATATTTTATTATCTAAAAATTATGCAAAATCCATGGGCTCTGTAGGAGTTTCCTTCTAGTTATAGCAGAAAGAACTTCCCCACTTTACACTTTGAAAGCACAATGTGTGGCCACACCGGGTCCACTCAGGTTGCACGTAGCCCGTCCTCTCACTTAGCATTCGGGTTCCGTAAGCGCGCTGGGAGGACTGAATCGTCACACTCACCTTGGCATGCTCTTCCCGGCACCAAGAATGTCGTAAGGTTGTTTAAAAAAAAAAAAATGACCTACAGATTTTTAATTTTCAGAGGAAAGCAATTTCCACTGTGACTGTTAGACAATATTTGCAGATTTAGGAGTGTTTTTCAGAAATAAATGGACGAGAACCTCTAGCTCAGTGAGAACAGAGATAAGGGATGGTAATGCAGTATTAACTTATTTGTTTTTGCAGTATTTAAATTCATAGTTTGGTGCACAGAGGAATGAGTAGCTGCTGTACTGTCATAAATTGTGCCTCATAAAATAATAAACCAATTCTGAGAGCAGCGGAGAGGCTGACACCTGGTCAAGGAGAGAGTGCGCCATGCGCTTCCCATCGAGATTGATAAACAGCCAAGCTTCTTCCACGCTGAGGCCTCCAGGCCCCTAGGCGCAGCAAGCGAGTGCCAGTCCCATGGCTGACGGAGGGCCATACGTAGTATGGGCACAAACATAGTATAGTTAAACATGCACCAGTAGCACGTGTGTGCCATGTGCTGTATGCCCACGATGCACATACACACCTATAAGAACACACGGTCCAGCGTCTCTGTGCCTAGGAGGACTAAGCCCATTTCCCAGTGGGCATCTTGTGTCCAGCAAACTCACTGCCGCTGCGATTCTGCCTCCTCACAACAGGCTCTACCTCATCCCCTTACTCTGGCCGGCCGGGAGCCGGGAGAAAGGACGCAAACCACACTGGTATTCTGAAACGAAAATGCTGTCTTCGTGGCCACAGCAGTCTCGGGGACGAGTGCAACAGCAGCACAGACTCCCAGCGTCCCCGCCCTGAGACAAGCCCGGAGGGCTTTGCTCACACAAGTGTGCTCCAGACAGCATGACAGAAGTACTCTGCCGCTGCAGTTAATGGATTTATCAAATACCTTATTTCATGCTTTCTGCTTTTGATTTATGAATTTTGATCCTGGAGACAAGGACCCTGTGAGTATTGATTGTGGGAAATGTCAGACTAACAGAAGTTAATTTCACCCGCGCATGTGGAAGTCTCTGATTCTCTGACAGCGCTGTCTGCAGAGGATCAGCTGCCAGGAGCCCGGTGACACGGAGCTGTCACCACGGGCAGCTGTCCCACCAGCAGACCCAAGCCTCGCGGTATCACGGACTGACGTGACACGCAAACGTGTATCTGGGCGTGGGCGCGTGCCGAGGCGCCGGCCGTGGGAGAGATGGAGAAGCCAGGCGCGGGGGAGGCGCAGGCCGGGCAGCCCGGCGGGCGGGGTAGGGTGCCAGCCCGCTGGGGCGTCCTGCTTCTGACTGCGACGTGTGTGACAGGATAATGGAATGTCATTCTGCCACCTCTCGAGCTGGTTAGGGACAGTTTATTTATTGATTGACTTTCTTTGTAAATTATCAATCATTTTTCTTATACTCCAGCCAACGAGTTATTACTTATGCAATAATATACTAATGCAGTGCCACGCAGCCGCGCATCTGTAATCCGGTCCCGCGTGTCTCCCGGCTTGTGTTTTAAGGAACCAAATGGTTTTCTGAGCTGCAGGCAGGAGGCTGTTCACACGGCCTAAGCCACAAGATGACCAGGTCTTGGGGACACCCCACAGGGCACCGCACCGCTGTAGTGACACACAGTCATCAGTACCGGTGACTACGCTTTAATAGAATGAGCGTAGAAGTCGGGAATGAGTTCAGAAGTCGGGAAAAAAACGAAAGTGCAAGTATGCATCACACACAGAAAGTTTCCTGGGGTAGTGATGGCCAGGCTAATAAAATCTTAATTTCACTACAACCTTTTAGTCAGTAGCTTTTTATTCTTGGCAAAAGAAGTGTCCAAATCTGAAGGTTAAAAGTGGGAGACGTTGACTGCTGTATCCCACGATGGCAGCCTTCATAGTGCACCTTCTTTGGAGATGCGAGTGTTGGCTTTGAGGGATTCTCTAAGTTCCTCGTCAGACTCAGTTTTGCCCCCAGAACCCATAAGATACTGTGTTTTGTTTTGTTTCAAACCGACACATAATATGATACATATTCAGGGGGCAAGTGTGATGTTTCCATACATGTATACAATGTGTCATGGTCACACGAGGCGTGTAGGGTTTCCATGCCTCGCATGTTTATCATTTATCAGTGGCAAGAACACTGAAAAATCTCTCTTCTCGCTGTTTTGCAACACGCAGTAAATGTCGCGAGCCGCCGTCTCCTCCTGACACTGGAGAGCATCGGACCTTACACCGGCACAGACCTGTGACTTTGCACCCTGGTCACCCTCTCGCCACGGTGTCCTCCCATACCCCAGCTCTGCTCTGTCTCTGCGAGCCCAGCTTCTGCGGGGACGTGCCGTGAGCATCTTCTGTCCCTGGCTTGTGTCACCTGGCATAATGTCCTCCAGGGTGATCCGTGTTGATGCAAACGACAGGATTTCATACTTTTTTATGGCTGAGTGGTGACCCATCGTGTGCACGCACCACACTTTCTTTATCCACGCGTCTGGATTCACACGGGCTGATTCCGTATCTTGGCTATCGTGAATAGTGGCCCAGAAACCACGGGGGCGCAGCTGTCTTTTTAACATATTAATGTCATTTTATTTGGGTATATACCCACTTGTGAAATGGTGGGATCATGTGGTAGTTCAAGTTTTAATTTTTTGAGGAACTTCCGTACTGTTTTTTCACGACGGGTGCACTAATTTAAATTCCCACCAACAGTGCCTTAGAGTTCCCCTTTCTTCACATCCACGCCAGCATTTGTTTGTTGTGTGTGGGGTTTTTTGGTCTTTTTAATGATAGCTCTTTTCATTGGTAATATGGTGTCTCGTTGTGCTTTTGATTTGCATTTCCCTGACGATTAGTGATGTTGAGCATTTTTTCAAACGCCAGTTGGCCATTTGTATGTCTTCTTTTGAGAAATGTCTATTCAAGTCTTTTGTCTTTTTTTTCCCCAATTCAGTTGTTTGAATTCCTTATCTATTTTGGATATTAACCTCTTTTTAGATGCATAGTTTGCAAATATTTTCTCCCGTTCTCTAGGTTGACTCCTTCCGCATCTGGGGCATCTCCACGTTTGGGGCTTCCCTCTGGGATCCTCACTGTCTCCTGCCCTCTGGAGCAGGAAGGGTAGACCAGGTAAGGCCCACCTGGATGGGCAGGTGTGGGGCCCTGACGCAGAGGGGGTGACAAGGGCTGGACCCCAAGTACAGCGGAGGCTCCCGGCAGGCCCAGTCCCTGTTGCCTTTACAGACCTGCGAGAGGAAGGCGAGGAGAGGCGCGGTCCCCGCCGCTGACCCAGAGCCGGGCCGCACGGGCGGAGGGCACTCACAGCAGAGGGCTGTGGGGGTTTGGGGCTTGGCTTAGCCTGGAGGGGAGTAAGTGTCGAGGGCGGGGAGAACCTTCTGTGGGTGCAGTAGGAGAGAAAGGCCACAGGTGGATACCCTGACCCGTGTGTCACCTGCCTGGGGGAAGCAGCCCGCAGAGAGCAGGTGGAAGACGTCCACGCTGCGTCCGGCTGTGTCAGGATTCTGCCCTGGTCCGAGTGCTCTTGCCGGCGTTCGCTCCGTTTTTGTTTTTCCTTTAGGCTTCAGTGTCCCGCTGGTTCTCTCAAACCCCGAGGTCACCTCCAGCTTTAAACAAGACACAGCGAGGCACACAGTTGCCGAGGTGGAAATCTCACCTGGGCTTTTGCCGGGAGCCTCGTCTCGGGCTCGGTTCCCCGATATCGCAGGTGTGGAATGGCTGCCCCAAAGCTGCTCCACGGCTGGGTGTAGACGGAGTCCCCGAAGAACTTGACCAGGTGAACCAGGTTCCTGTGCTGATGTACAAGCCACCTGCCCACGTGTGTGTTTGCTTTTTGCATGGCCTCGATCTGTCCCGCCCCTCAGCAGCACCACGGAGAGCGCCCACCGGCCCCGCACCAGGTGCACACCGGCCTGTGGGGATGCCCCGTGTGTTGGCTCCACGCAACTAATCTGTCAGTGTGATTTTTTTTAAGTGTGATTATTCTTTTAAGGAGCAAAGGCACGAACTTCTGTCAAAAACAGGGGACTGGTGACCACACATTATGGTCTCTGGGTAACGGGTGGGAAACAAAGACACTTTGCTGTTACCCAATGGGTAGGTGTAGGCTCAGAATAATTGCTCTTTAAAACTCCTGAATTCGCAACATTCACAGAAGGCCCCCCCCCAGAGAATGTTTCCAGATGTGGAAACCCGGGACCTATGAATGCAGTGTTTGGGCCTATAAGGAGATAAGCCAGTGATGGGACAGGGAGAGCGAGGCCTGTGTGTGCATGTGTGTGCATGTATGTATGTGTGTGCATGCATGTGTATGTGCATGTGTGTGCTCACGCGTGTATGTGTGCATGCGTGTGCATCTTTAAGGGCCAGGTTTCTCTCCTGCTTCCCCAGACTGGCCTGCTGCACTCCCCAGATACAGAGATGCGAGCGCTGTGCCCAGCCTCCTCCTCCCCGCCCTGACAGCTTGCGGGGTGGGCGCGGCGGACAGCCCTGCAGCTGGCATGTCTGTGCAGATGTAATTGCACACGGATGGTGGGGCGCGGGGACCGAGGAGGAAATAAAACAGATAACAAGCGCAGAGAAGGTCATGCCGTAAACAAGCAGCGACTCCCCTCCGCAGAGCGGCCTCGAGGCTGGAGGCGGCGTCTGTGTGCAGCTTGACTCCTCATCCAGATCGCAAACAGCTTCCAGATGCTTCCATCCCAACCTGCTCGGGAATTCCTGCCCGTCACAGATGCCTCTCCATGAGGGGGTCCGTCTCTAAGTAAGACGGGGTGGGTGTTACTAATCATTTATCTCCAATCTTCCTGACGGGGCCTTTATTAATAAACACGTTTCATCTGTCGCTTTGATTGGGAGGGATTTAATCGCGAGTTGTGCGAGAGGAGGAGCACAGAGGCCCGGCTGTTTGCTGTTTGCTGCGCGGTGCGTCGAGTCTGTGCCCAGCCCCCCGGCGCGCCGCGGGGGAGGAAACGCAGGACAGATGCCGCCCCGTCAGCCCTGCCTGGCTCTGGGCTCCGGGCCCCGTGCAGTGACGAGGGCTGAGGGACCCCGAGGCCCCCCGGCCCTGGACACGGGACTGTCTGGAGTGCGGCCGCACATCAGCACCCACCTGCCTGGGTGCCCCGTGTCCTGGGATGGCAGGGGATGGGCTGGCACCGGCTGGTGGTCCTGCGCCCCCTCCCCAGAGCCGTGCCTGCCTCCTGAGGACCGCCAGGACTCAGGGCTTCACCTCCAGTCACGTCTCGTTTGGGTGTGAGGTGTTTGAAAAACCTTCGCTTGGAAAGCGGAACACGTGAGCTTCCCTTTTCTTTCTTCCTCCTCCAGGTTCTGAGTTTGGCGTTCCAACCTGCTGCTGCTCGCAGAGGCGCCGTGGGACGTGGTGGCGCTCAGGTGGGGAGGAGGGGAGGGTTCCGGACAGACAGAGGACGGACATGTTCCAGCACACACAGTCCTTTCCCCGGGCAGCTCTTGCCCACGTCTCCACCCCAGCCACCCGCGGGCTTCCAGCGGCTGCGCAGCCTGCAGGTTCCGAGGAAAAGAGCTGTGGTCAGAAGCAAATTCCCCGGACTCTCCCCTCGCACCTAGGGACGCGCGGTTCTCCCGATCGAACCTTCCTCCGGCCCCACCAAGCCCTCCTCCCTAGGCTGGTCCCTCTCCCTGCCCTGTTCCCTGCTGACCTCAGCACTGGCCTCTCCCCGCCAGCCCCGCCCGGCCCCAGCATCTCAGCAGCAGGACCAGAGAAGCCCCAGGTTCGGCTCCTGAGTTAAACCGTCGTTCATTCCCAAGGGCATCCACAGTGTCATCCAGACTGCGCTAGAGCACAGAGCCCGGGCCACCGGTCTGTGCGGCCGCTCCTAAGCCTGGGCAGCCACGCAGCCAGGGGACTCTGCTGCTGGTCCACACACCCACCCGAGGGCCGAGCCACCAGCTGCTCTTACACGCTCTGCCTTTGGTCTCTGTCACCCCATGGCAGGGGCCCAGCCCCTCCCTTCCGTGCACCTGTCCCCTCCCCTCGGTCGAGCCTCTGTCCCCAGCCCTCAGCAGGCACGGGAATGATTGTTGTCCACTTACCTCTTTTCTTTCCTGCCTTTTACATATTCTCTTGTCACATCGAATTAGTCGACTCTCACAGATCACGGGCTTCTTAAGGGCAGAGTCCGTGCCCAGAGCCTGATAACTTTGAAACAAACGTCTGTCGGGTAATGGC